>PVIR01005584.1:0-71227 GCA_004026965.1 Petromus typicus | reverse complement strand
GGGAGGCAGAGGCAGGAGGATTGCTGTGATGTGAGTTGGAGGCTGAGCTCAGGGCCAGCCTGAACTACAAAGCGAGACCCTGTCTCAAAAAAAAAGAATGCTGTGATGGCACCGGTTATCTGTGCAACCCTCAGCCCTCTCCTCCTCTCAAGTTCCTTAGCGAGCTGCGTTTGCAAAGGACCACTTGCCATTGGATGAGAGGTTCACAGACATCTCTAGAATGAGAGCATCTCTCTGAGGTCGTTATCCTGTCACCACAATTCCTCACCTACCCTGCCTCTATCTCCTCACCTTTAACATGGATTTAGTAAGGTAGCACCTTAATTCTCAGAGCTATCCCCAGGATGGCAGACTCACTACTTCTATCTGCCACATGGTAAAAACTCAAAGCTCTCCCTCTTTCCATCTCCCCAGCTGGACCAATTTGATAAGATTTCCTCCTCCTTCCTTTTCGTCCTCTAGATTCTTCAAGATGGCAGTTTTCAAATTTTCTCCCCTTTGCACCAAGACCCAGTATATTTAAGATTTTTATGCTTATGTATTATGTTTCACAAGCAAAACACAATCCCAGTGCATGCAATGCATTCCAATACATTCCTTTTTATCTCTTTCTGATATTAATGCAGTGGAATAAACTGGCAGAGGACTTGTTAAGTCTTAAATCTTGCCATCTGCTATGGTTTAGATGCTGTGTGCTCCCCAGTGGCTCACATGCTGGGAGCTTGGTCCTAACCACGGTAATGATGGGCATGGAACCTTCTAGAGTAGAAACTAGTGGGACATCATAGGTATGTGGTAGGTAGTTCTGTGGAGCCAGGTGTGGTGTATACCTGTCCTCCCAGCACTGCAGAAATTGAAGCAGGAAGATCACAAGTTTGAGCCAAGCCTGAACAATTTAGCAATGAAGCAAAATCCTGACTCAACATTTGAAAATAAAGAAACTCAAAAGGGCTGAGAATGTAGCTCAGTGTGGAGCCCCTGGAGTCAATCCTCAGTACTACAAACAGAAAAAGGGAATAAGAAAGAAAAGGAGGGAGGAAAGAAGGAAGGAAGGTAGGTAGGAAAGAGAAAGGAGGGAATTCTTGGATCTCTCTGTCTTCCCATTTCGTTCTGTGACCTCTCCTTCTGCATATACTCCTGCTATTTCCAGGGCTAAGCTGTTTGAACTTACAATATCTGAAGTTGCAAACTAAAAAAAAACCTCTATTCTTTTGAGCATTCACCTTCCCCAGGTATTTGTTACGGCTATAGGTAGGTGTTTTCCCAAAGCCTCATGCACTCCGATGGGGCTTGGAGTGTGTGGTGCTGGCATTAAGGATGTGATGCTGGGATTAAAGGTCCCCCACCCTAAGTGTGAGTGTTACTGGCCCTTTAGGCATGTAGCCTGGGTGGAATATAAGGGACAGAAAACAGGTGCTGCTGCTCCTGCCGCTTGCTGCTCTACTGTCCCTTGCCTGCTTGCTATGGACTGTTTCTCCTCTGCAATGCCCCTCTGCCATGCCACCCTGCCTTGGATCCCACCAGTTACAGACTGAACCCACCATAACTATGAGCAACAATCAATTTTTCCTCCTTTAATTTGCAGGTGTTGAGTATTTTGTCTCAGCAATGAGAAAAGTAAATAAAACAGTATTTCATTATAATAATGAAAAATGGACAAATGCAGCCTCTAAATGCAACACCTTTTCTGTTGCCCACCTGCTTGCCATGGACCAGCAGCATCTGTACAAAAGCACAGAAACCTGTTTCCCCGACGTGTCCTGCTCTACTGAGGTTGGATAGACTGAAAGCAGAGAGCTGAAAAATAGCAGTCCTGCGTCTGACTTGCATTGTGTGTCGCCTTGGAAATTTTATCCTCTCCGCGTGGCTTTGGAGAGGCTGACAAGCTTTAATTTGTAAATCTTCTTGTGTTAAGGTGCAGCGCACCTAAGCCCTCTCCTTTCCTTACTCATTACAGCACCGAGTTGCCACTGGCTGATCTGCTTCGACAAGGCTTCTGTGACAGCCCCTCCTGACCACGCATAACCAAATCGGGGCAGCCTGTCATTCAATGTGACAAGCTGACAAGACAGGGCTGTCAATCTCTGAAGCGGGCGAGGGACTATGGTGAGTGACAAGATCCAAGGGTCACTAGGAATCGGATGGTTCACGTGCTCAGCGCTGACAGCTGAGAAGGCTTTCCCTGGATGGTTCAAAGCCTACACATTTGTCACCTCGACCAGCCTGAGAAGTATGTAAAGTTGACTGACACACTTACATGTTTCATTGAAAGATGACAGGCTGCCAATGTGTTTGAAGAGTCTTCCTGGGGCCAATGACAAAGTAGCCACAGTCGTCACTATCACCTTCACCTCTGGTTGCTGGGGGGTCGCTTGGCACGATCCATCTTAAGTCACAGACATATGGGTTGTTAGATCCGAATGGACCCTTAGGCTCCCCTGAGCCCAACTCCATAAATGGAAATTAACAACCAGAAGTTGAGACCTTAGAAAAGACAGGCACCCTTAGCCATCACTGTGGATGTGGGGCTCACCTGCAGTCACTTTGTGTTACAATTGCTATTAAGCATCCTCAAATCTAGCCACATGCTAGAGGCCTCAAGGAGCTTTTAAGAAGTAGCCTTGCCTGGCTGGGTCTGGAGATTCTGATCCCACTGGTCTGGGGAGGGTCTGTAGTTCGGTATTTGTTACAGCCCCCGGGAGATGGAGTTGCACAGGTCAGGACTAAGAAGCTACTGGAACTTGGCAGCCTGGGTTCAAATCCTGACATCACTCCTTATTAGAAGCACCACATTGGGCGAGTTATTTAATATTTATTGGCCTCAGTTTCCTGCGTAATGATAAGAGTGTGGGTAACAATATCTACCTCATTTGACTGAGGCAGGAGGGAGAGACAAGTTCCTGGAAAGGGTCCTCAAAGAAAGAGGGTAAAGAGAAAGCCAGCTCTCCATAACCAGAGAGAGCATCCAGTTTGGGTAAAAGCAAGAAAGAACTGAGGTGTAGGATTCTTGGTAGGACCCAAGAGAAGTTTCTGAAACCACAAAGAACATCCACGTCTAAGAACTGGCCATACTTGGGGATGCTTGTGCTGTGGAATACCTTGAAAACTCGCATTGCCCTCATTTGACTGTAACTCATTATAACCTCATTTCCACTGTGGTCACCCCACTACGGGCTTTGGATACTGTGGCATTTCCACAAGGGTCCATGGAAGGACAAAAACTCCCTCCTTCCACAGAAAGGAGGAGACTCGCACCTGACGGGATGACTCACTGGGTCAGGTCAAAGCGCTCCTCCCTCCCGTACAGACCCCATCGACTCTGACACACACCTGGTTCTCGCTGGGCCTCTCCCACCCTGCAGGGTGTGCCTAAGTCTATGCTTTTACTCCGGTGTGTTGTTCAGGATGCCAAGAAACTAGAACCTTCGCAACCTATGATAACAGGATGATTACAAGACTTAAATCCGTTGCAGGACACAGGGCCCTGCATGCACTACCTGATAGAAATTATAGCTGCAATAGATGTTAGACAGCTCCTGTCCTTAAAAAAGATCGAAAGACGAGCCAGGAGCCAGGGATGAGACTCGGTGGTAAGACGCTTGCCTGGATGGACAAGGCTCTGGGTTCAAATCCCAAGGCCACACAGACAAAACAAAAAGCCTCAAATGTGAGCATTGAACAAACCAGGCAGCCCTGAGCTTCTCTCCATCATCTTCTTTCTAATACAGAACAGCCTTGGTTCACAAGTTTGACTGGTTCCGCGGTTCTGGGGAAGATGGTCACAGTCCTGTTTGTCACCTGAGGCAGAGTTCATGGGTGGAAGCAAAATTTTGCTGAATGCTTCTTTTTGCAAACTGAATTGTTCACAAAAACATTCGTGAACCAAGGTATTACCGTACATGACGTGAAAGAGAAGCAAAGTCCAGCTTTGATTGTCTTAGCCTAAGTGACTGGAAGACTTTTTTTTTTGCTTTAGCTTGCTGGATATTTGCAATGTGCCCATTATACAGATGAAAATACTGAGGTTCAGGGAAGTTAACCCATACAAGATCAGATCTTGAGAAACATTCAAGTCAAGAGCTGAGCTGCATAGCCCATGCTTTCCTCCCAGTCCCTCAGAGTCCCCAGGAGGCTCTACATGGTTTTAAGGAAAATGTTGAAGATGAGTGGAAGGTGGGGGCAGGTAGGACTATGTGCTGGAGAGTCATAGATATGAGAGGTTGACTCCAGGCCCTTTATGCTCAGAAAGTCTATGATTCTGTGGTGGTTGTGCTCCTCTCATGGACATGCAGGCTGGCCTGAGGAAAAGGCCACAAGTGTGCACAGTGCTGGTGCCCGCAGGTGTAGGCGTCCTGATGGTAACTGTAAAAGATACAAATATGTATCTGCACTGAAAGCCATCATCAATACTGTTTAAGTGCATGATGTTGAACAATGAAAACTCTGAAAGCCACGATATAAGAAATTATACGGTGTCTATGACCCAATTCTTTAACAAATAAACTGCAAGAGAAACAAAAAGGAGGAAGAAATATAACCATACATGAAAATAATTATCTTCCTCCACCTTCTGTGCTATCACAAAGTACCTGAGACTAAGTGATTTATGAAGGATAGAAAATTATTTAGCTCATAATTTTGGAGGTTTGGAGGTAAGACCATGGTCCTAGCATCTGCTCAGCGTCTGGTAAGGTCAAACAAGGCAATGGGCTCCCTATGGCAAGACAGAGCAAGCTCGCTTAGGTCTCTCCTCTTCCCATAAAGTCCGTGTGTTTGTCAGTTTTCTGTTCCTGTAACAAAACACCTCAGATGGTCAACTTAGGAAGAGGGAAAGTTTTGGGGGGTCACAGTTTCAGTTTACAGTTGGTGGCACCTGTTGCTTTAGGTGTCTGGTGGGGGTACAGCATATTGAGATGGAACAGTGTGATGGAGCAAACTGTGGCAGCAAGAAGAAAGAGAAGCAGAAAGAAGCTCAGATCTCATTAGCTCTTTAAAAGGCGTGAACATCCTCCATGCCCAAAGGACCCCCTGGGAGGCCCTACCTCCTACAGAACCTATCACCTGTGGTGATCAGGCCTTTTCAGCCCATGGGCCTCTGGGGACATTTCAGATCCAAGTTAACCCAGGGACGTCACTCTCATGACCTCCTCTTGTCCCAGTCACTTCCTAGCAGACCTCTCCCAGGTCCCATTAATGTACAACTTGGAGATTAAGTTTCCCATATATCAACTTTGAGAAGACACGTTCAAATCACAGTAAGAACACATGTAACATGTGAACTTCCCTGGGCCCTCATTCAGTCACACTAAATGCACACATGTACACGCACCCACACACCCACACACACACACACACACACACACACACAGAGTAATCTGGGAATGTAAATGCTGACTGAACATCAAATGAACCAGTGAATCCATCTATCCACCACATTGTCCATTAATAAGCAAGTAAAGGAAGTTAGTCATAGATCAGAATTATTATAGAATAAAGACAAGAGGCCCAAAAGTTCCGTGTAAGTTGCTGCAGTGCTCCATGGGAGGAGGTAGCAGGGAGCAGAGAAGGTCTTGCAGGTTGACTGAACATCTGCTGAGTATGAGCAGAGCCAGGCTGAGCCTGAGGCCTTTTAACCATCGGCAGTGGCCTTCAAACAGGGCTGGGCCAACACCCAGGAGTTTTGTGGATGCTGCGCAGGGTCCCCTGGGAGCAGAGGTACACATCAGTGCTGAGTGGGGGACGCTTTCCCTAACCAGAGCGGCTGACCGCTTTGTAAGTCCTGGGGAGTGTACAGCTGGAGAAACCAAAGTATTCAAAAAGTCCCAGTCCGTGGCCTTCCGAGTTATCTCTGTCCAGCCAGCTCTTTCAGAGGACCGAGTTCACCACCAAGGACTTTGCAGGCAGTGGAAGACTGCCTTCCCGCAAGCAGAGCACAGACGCCAGCCAACTGCGCCTCGGCCGAAGTCCTGACTTAAGTCACGCAAAGCACATAAAACTAAAGAGTCACACGGTCTCTTTTGCCTTATTAAAAAGGACATTGGCACAGATAAATTTTATGGCAATAAAGCTCCTCATTAACAATGGGCAGTCACATATCTACATGACAAATCTGACGATTATAAATTCTTTCCACTACTTCTTGGGCCAGTGAGAATGACATAATTCAGAGCTAAGAGCGAGGGCCAGTTGTACAGACTCTTGTGCAAGCAGGACGGTTCTGGAATGTTATTGCCAAGTGCAAGTCACCTGATAAAGAATTTTAGAAATAGCTGCAGGTCTTCTAGGTGAGACGTCCAGCTTAGCTGCCTTAGCCCGCAGAGCTGTGCTGTTTTCCATCTTGTCACCTTAGTGAGTTCCCTAGAGGATCCTTTCCAAAATGCATTCCTCACAGTGTGATTTCCCGTGATACATCTCCAAAGGGAGCGGCTCTTCCACGGTGCGGGCAGAGGGCTCCCCGCCTTGGGTTCTGAATCTCTGTACGAAGTTACAACGTCACCAAGTTAAAATACAGCCTGGAAATAGTAAAGAAGCAAAAATAAGCACACACGAGGAAGGAGATGCCCGCAGTAGCATTCCAGGTAGAAAGAGATCCTGTGAAGACGTAAATATAATGGAAGACAAAATAGCACAGACAAAGGCTAAGAATCCATTATCGAATCTCTAGCATAGCAATATTCTTAAAAAAGAAAACAGAATATGTGGAGAGGAAAAAGGAAAATTAATGACAGCAGGAGGCAGTTGTCCTGGGCTAGAAAAAAATTTTTTTAAGTAAAGTTAGGAAAAAAGACAAAGCAGACAGATTTTAGTGACATTTTTTAATATCAAGTTTGGAGAAAATGCTGTTAGAGTAAGAAAAAAATTAAAATATAATGATAAGCTGCTCGTAAAAGAACCAAGATTCAGATGACCTCCAATTCTCCCTGTGGGAACATAAAAGACAAAAAAAACAATCCTTGTAGTTGATTCAGGGAACCTCTGGGACCCGGGAATTCTTTACTGATCCCCGATGCTGTTGTGGTATTAAGACAAAGGGAACGGGGGGGGGGGGGGGGGGGGGGGGGGGGAGCCGGGGAGTTAGCTCAGTGGTTCCGGTGCCTGTCTTGCAAGCTCAAGGGCCCGGGTTCGATTCCCCGGTAACCACATAACAATACTGGGTGTGGAGACACACCCAGCAGCAACCAGTACCACATACCACAGTGCCGGGCGTGGTGGCTCACGCCTGTAATCCCAGCACTCGGGAGGCAGAGGCAGGAGGATTGTGATGTAAGTTTGAGGCTGAGCTGAGGGCCAGCCTGAACCACAAGGCGAGACCCTGTCTCAAAAAAAAAAACCTAAAAAAAAGGCAAAGGGAACGGGATACTGAACCCAAGCCCTTTCCACTGTGTTCTATCTCTAGCCCTTTTTATCTTTTTGTTTTGAGAGACTCTCGCTATGTCACTCAGTTGCCCAAGCTGAGCCTGCACTTGCGACGTTCTTGCCTCAGCCTCCCAGAGTGCAGGCAGTGCAGGTATGTGCCATTGTTCCCAGCTTTGAGCAAGACTTGTTTTTAGGGAAAGGGCTCCTTTCCACACCTAAGCAAGGCAAGGCCAGCAGCAGCAGTGGCTGTGGAAAAGTCTGGCTAAAACAGACCCAGCAGGTCTGGGCGGACTCTGAAGCCAACAGGACCTGTCAGAGCGGCCCTGAGCTGGCCTGCTGCTGGGGTAAGACTCCAATCTGCCTCAGGACCTACTCCAGGGATGGAGGAGCAGACTTCTAGGTGTGCCCAGATGGGACAGGGAGGTGTGGCCATAGGGTCTCTGCCAGGTCACTGGGCTCTTCCCCTGCTCTGCTTCCGGGCGGCCATGAGCTTTGCTCCACCATGGCCTCCCACGTGATGCTTCTGCTTTGGAGAGAGATGATGTTAAGTTAAACATTACTCTTGGGAGCTGGGAGTGGTGGGTATCAGGTCCAGCCTCAGGAAAGCTGGCTGATATAGCTGGAATTCGGTAACTTGACTCTGATGGTCCTGTCCCTGTCAGATACAGGAAGTGGGTCCCCTGGGAAAGGCATGGCTGGCGGAGGGACTCCCTGTGGGCTCACACCTGCACACCTTCTAGTGCCAGGTTCCCCAGCAGTGGGGCATCAGGGGCTTCCCAGAAGAGGCCAGAAAGGAGACTGAGCTTGCAGGCAAGCGGCCTTGCCCTCAAGGCTAATTGCAGGCAGTCGATTTGCATTGGAAACATCAAAGTCACTGACAATGTCATCTGAAATGGGTCTTTTCCAACTCAGAGACTTACTGCTTTCATTTGACTCCCCTTAAAAGGCTTCTCATGCTTCCAAGGGGTCTCCAGGTTCCCGGGACCCAAGTAAATATCCCCCCTGTTTGTATGAAAGCCTGGGAGAAGGACTCATTGCTCCACACACTGACCTAGTCAGTAAGTCACCGTGAAGTGACAGCTGCACTTGGCAGAACAATGCAGATCCTCAAATCTGACAGGAGGCTGAGGCGGCTCCGGGTGGAAGGAGGCTCAGGGCTCCGCCCAAGACGCTCAAACGCTGGCAGCTGCTCGGGGGCCCCCAGCCACGCCTGCGTACCGCGAGCTCCTCCCGGGATCGTGCACCCTGGTCTCTCTCGACTCCACTGCCCGGGCTGCCACCCCCAGCCCTCGCCCTCCACCCCGTCCTCTCCTCCTACACAAGGGCTCTGCTCCAGCCAAACTCCCTGCGCCACTGTCACCTTCCATCCACAGATGGCCCCTAGCCCTCAGAACAGGACCTGCTCGGAATGTCTCTTTCCCCGACGCTCTATTTCATTCCACTCCCGTCCCCAGGACTTCTGTTCCAAACTACAAGAGTAACCAAAACGTATGGTGAGTTTGAATTTTTTTAATTGTTATAGTGAATGACTCTTGTCGAGGGTCCCGCACAAAAGTCGCCCCTTCGCTTCAGACACACTCATCCCACCATTCTTGCCACTTTCTGAAGCAGCTCTGGGATTTAGGAACAGTTCAAGGAAATTCACTGAGAAGTCGCCAACTTCAGAAGCCAAGACAAACCCAGAGATTGTCCCTCCTGCAGAGCCAGCACGGGAGCTACACCTGCCCCAGGTTAGCTCCCAAACAGGCTGGCAGTAACTGCAGAAGAGCTGCCAACGAGCAGCGAGGGACAGAGGAGAGCCCTGGCTCAGGAATCCAGGAGGCAAATCCTCTTTACCTGCGGCTTAAAGATATCTCTTGTCCAAAGGTCTTAGCCAGGTCCAGATCCTTGTACCTCTCCCCCCTATGGGTGAACTCAAAGCTAAACACATACATAAAAGTTAAATATACCATGTGTGCAGTTCTATGCTGAGCACATGAAACAGATTTAAATGTGTAGGTTTCATAGCTCTGTGAAATAGCTGCGCCTGTTATCCCCATTTCGTAGTTAAGGAAACTGAATCTTAACAGGGTAATGACAGGCCTCCCAAAAAATAAAAGAGCTGAGAGTATAAGTTTGTCCTAAAGCTAAATCCATACATAAAGCAAACTTGACTTAAAGGTTTGCCACAGTGAATGGTAACCTAAATGTATAAACACACCAGCTGAGTCTCAGCCAATCACAAGTGGCTATGTTCAAAGAAGACAGACAGAAACTGTGACCAATCAGATTACTTCTGCTCCTCATTTCCATTTCCTGTATGTCACTTCCTCTTTGCTGGCTATAAATATAAGCTATCCACCTGGTGTAGCTTGGTGTTCTAATCTATTTTTGGCCTAGACTATTGCTCACCTTTAGAATCACAAAGAAAGCTGATCAACTCCACGAAATATATTTGTTGCTGTTTGATCTTTTAACCTGTAGAAGTCAGGTGGGTCTCCTTGTGGAAGCTCCGAGATCAATAACAATATTTGTACTTAGAATAGCAGCTCATGTGTCTAAGCTTAATGGAGGGCACTGTGCCACGTTCATGGTCTTGATCATCTCATTCATCCTGCCGAACAAGGCAACCGCACTCATTTTACAGATGTAAAATTAAAGCTTAGAGACGTTAACCTGCTCTGGCGTCATAGCTGATTAGATCCATTCCCAGGCAGTGTGAGGGCAGGGATCGCTTGCTCACTTCCCACGCGATGATCCTTCAGCTCCCCTGGACGGAAGTCACTCACTCCGGCTGGTGGGCTGCTTCGAGTTAGAGTAAACTCCTGCTCCTGATCACTACCGGCCTCTCGCACATCTTGGGTCCTCACAGGGGGCACCATGCGCTGGTGACAGAGTCCAGCTCCGAGCCTCAGGCGTCCAGATCTGAACAGCGCCGGAGGATGATGACCCACACGCCTCCCCCGCGGACTACGAGACCATCTCCCCTCCTGGTGGTCACTTTGTGAGGGGCGAGAACCCTTTGGGCAAATCCACTCCCTTCCTGGGCGCTAATGCTTTGTCACTGAGAAAGGGATTAAATGAAAAGACACCCAACGGGAGCGTCCAGTCTACACACTCAGGAAACAAGGGCAGAAACCGTTCCCAGTTGTGACTGGCTCGCGGCCAGGATGCCTGAAAGATTCCCAGTTTCCTCTGGGATCCAGGGGCTGAAGCAGGGAGGCCCCGTGTGGATCCGAGGCTCCAGGCCGCGCCCTTCCACGCTCCTCTCGGCTCCATCTGAGCCCCCAGACCAAGTCTCCTTGGAAGAACGCCCTGCACCCCCGCCGGCCCCTCCACTCGCCAGAGGATCCCATCTGCGCAGAGTCACTGAGCTAAGAGCGGCAGAGACTAATGCTCTCTCAGGGTTTTCTCCGTACCTCATTTATCCTAATGGAGCGCTAATACGATATTTAAAAAGTTAATACTGTAATATGTATCTCAATTAGCTTGTTGCAGCGCCTCTGGAGCAGAGGCTGCGGGCTGGGTGAAAGTCGGTTTCAGGGCTCAAGATGAAGGACGGGATCCCCAGGGAACCCCAAGAGGAGGACAGAGAGGAGAAGTGGCCGGGCTTCAGGATCGATGCTGGAGAGAGCTCGATGCTAGAGCCTTTCCCTTAAGAACGAATCCCGCGCTTTTACTGCATTAGCGATGTGGCCTCAAGGTCCTCCTGTGCTTACGGGAAATGCATTTCTCAGCAAATTCTACTGCCCCGGCTTCTCAGAATGCCTTTCGCACACCACCAGCCTTCCAAGCAGGGTCGAGGGCGCCCTGTGGCCCGGTGGGGTGGGTTGTTCCTGTTGTCTTTGGGGAGAAGGGTAAGGACAGATCTCTGTGCCCACAAGGGCACAAGGAACACTTGTCTTCTACTTACATGCACACACGTATTCTTGCTTTTTTCCCCCACCATCTCTCTAACCAAAGCTTCATTTCTTACAAAAATAAAAGCTGGAGAATCCTGAGGATACTCTGTAATTGCTTTGCAAATGGCTTTGTGGAGTAATTATATCATTAGGCCAAGTGCCTTCTACTTCAAAGGCTCGCTCTCTCGCTCTCTCTCTCTCTCTCTCTCTCTTTCTCTCTCCCTTTCTCCTTCTCTGTCTCCCCCCTCTCCCTCCCTCTCTTTCCTTTTCTCTCTCCCTCAGTTTCCCTCTTCTGATTGGTCAGGAGTTAGAGGGAACTCCCGGGACCCTGAGAGGTAGGTATCCTTCTGGATTTAGAGACATCTCTCTTAACACACTTACCACCAAACCAGCCATCCCTGCAAATGTCACCTCCCTGCAGGATGGCAGAACTCTGAGGCTGTCCACGTGCTGCCTCTGAGGACATCTAATTGTGCTAGTTACAGAGGGGCCTCCACACTATCCTTGGCCTCACTGATTGGGTTAGTGAAGGTCACCCTTCTCTATGGTTAAAAGACTCAAATGCAATGAACTCAAATGTCATTCTCATAAATCCTACTGAGCAGAC
Source organism: Petromus typicus (assembly GCA_004026965.1). Lineage (NCBI taxonomy): Eukaryota > Metazoa > Chordata > Mammalia > Rodentia > Petromuridae > Petromus > Petromus typicus. The sequence continues at coordinate 59,383 of PVIR01005584.1, read as the reverse complement.
AAAGAGACACACACCCCCTGGAGATGAGGACCTGCTCTGTGGGCTCCTGTGCTCAGGTTTACTCATTATCTACTCACCTGAGTCTTTCTTATACCCATTTTACCAATGAGACACTGCGACTCCAAAAACTGAAGTCACTGCCCAAAGTCACACAACTGGTGGCTGCAGCGCCAAGGTTAAAGCCTAGCTCTGCCAGCCCCCAGCTCAGTGATCTCGCTTTTTACACTGTCACTGTAGTTTTGAGAGTGTCTTAGTCACTTTCTCACTGCCGGGACAAAAGGTCCAACACCTACAATTTAATGAAGGGGAGGTTCATTTGGCTCACGGTTTTAAGATTCAGTTCATGGTTACCTAGAGCAGACACAGAAACGGCATGGTGGGAGGGCCTACGTGGGACGGCTGCCTAGCTCATGGTCACCAGGAAGCAGAGACAGAAGGGAGTAGCCAGGGATAAGAATACACCTTTCCAGGTCACACCTCAGTGACTCACCTCTTGCAACAGGCTCCTCCTCCCAGCACACTTAGCAGCTGGGCTCAGTGGATGAGTACAGCGTGTTGATGCTGCTCTGACTTCATCAAACCACCTATGTCCACCTTTCTTCAGTGGCTCTCTGCCAGCATCTTTGCTGAGTGACTTTTATCCTCAGGGCTACCTCATTGTCAGAAATGGCTGCAAGATGGGGCCGGGGATTTAGCTCAGTGGTTCCGGCACCTGTCTCGCAAGCACAAGGACCCTGGTTCGATTCCCTGGTAACCACATACAATACTGGGTGTGGAGACTCATGCCCAGCAGCAATCAGTACCACATACCACAGTGCCGGGCGTGGTGGCTCACGTCTGTAATCCCAGCACTCGGGAGGCAGAGGCAGGAGGATTGCTGTGATGTGAGTTGGAGGCTGAGCTCAGGGCCAGCCTGAACTACAAAGCGAGACCCTGTCTCAAAAAAAAAAAAAAAAAAGAAATGGCTGCAGGAGCTCCGGCCACCATGCTCACGTTCCATGTAGAAAGAAAAACGATGGAAGTGATGTGGCAAAGGGACCTTTTAAGCAGCTTCTCCAATTCCCATCCAGAGACTTCTGTTTCGGTGTCATTGGCTCTCATATCACACAGGAGCTTCAGAAAGAGATTTTAACCAGATGACAGTTATCCTCAAAAACATAGAGTTGTGTTGCTTAAAAAAAAGAAGCACTTGGATACTGGGTAATATCTCAGTCCAAAATAAATTGCCATAGACTAAGTGGCTCTGACACCAAATGTGGGCCAAGGATGTAGCCATGAGGGCAGCACGGGGGGTGTCGACTTCGCTGCTCTGTCACTCGCACCATCATTAAATGGGCAGCCGCACATGGGGCCAAATGAACAAGCCACTACCTGGCACCTTTTTCGGGCTCAGACTGACTCAGAAAATGGGCTCTCAGGAGCACAGGCTTCCAGACTTGACTCCAGACCACAGAGCGTAGGGTGTGATAAAAGCCAGGCAGATGCACCCTCCAAATGGTGAGCAGTGAGGGATGCAATTCGGGTAACTATTAACAACTGTATGTTGTGGTACATTGCTTTTTATTGATGTAAAGTTATGAATCAGTATGATCACTATGTATAAGTGACATGTCTGTGTGCCAGCTGCTAAGACCAAATAGTTATGACTGACTGAATAACTGGCCAGCCAGCAGACTGACTTCGGCAGGTGCCTTCCCAGATTTTAGTTAGGTACATAAATACCAGACCACACAAGCCAGGCATGGTGGTTCACACCTATAATCCCAAAACTCAGGAAGCTGAGGCAGGAGAATCGCCAAGAGTTCAAGGCCAGCCTGAACTATACAGCAAGACCTTGCCTTCATAAAAAGTCACACAATGCTCTCTCTTTCCCCATTCAGCTTTCCTTTTACCCAAAGATCTCATTCCCTAGGGTTAAAAATGCATCCTAATCAGAAATTCATTCCCATCCTGATTTCTGCACCCCACCTCCCCAAAGAACCTGGTTCAAAGAGTCTCAAAAGGCCCTGGAATACGCACATTTAGTAAGAGGTGGCGACTTCACTGTAAATGCTGATGGGAAAAACCACCTTGGGCAACTCATGTGGACTTGTTGATTTCTCTTCTTCACATTTTCTTTACCTCTAGGAACACCTCCCATTCCAGGCAATCCAGCCAGTGCTTCCTCCCCAGGGAGGTCTGGACACCCTGGGGCAGACCCATGCCTAGCCGGAGAGGCAGGCCTGGAGGACCACAATGAGCACAGAGCAGGTCCCGTGCCTCTTTGGGAGGAAGAGGCCAGGCCCCCTGGGGAGAGAGTGGGTTGCTGCTGCAGTTTAAGCGCTCACTGAATGTCATGCACCAGAACCTTGGTCTCCCGTGCACGTGTTGGCAGCAGGACCTTTAAGAGGTGACACATGGAATGATGCCACTGTCTACCAGCAACTGGAGCAGTGGGGCTGTGACTTCCTTCCCCTCTCTCAAACGTGTGCTGTCCCCTGACCCCTCCCTCTATGCCACAGCACGGTGAGGAGCCCAAAGCAGCCCCTCCACTTTGGATCTCCAGACTCTGGACCCTGAGCTATGTAGACTTCTCTGTGCGTCATGTGCCCAGCCTGTGGCCTCTGGCACAGATGCCTCCCCAGAGATGAAGTTGGCACCACTCTGAGAAGGATGCAGAGTCTGGGAATCAAGGGCAAGCACCCTTGGATGTGAGGTGAACCCAGGCTGGCTGCCTCTTTCCCCAAAGGAAAATTCTCTTGTCCTTCTGAGTAGCCTCACCTTGACACAGGGACTCTCTCGCCCATCTGGAGACACCAGATCTGGTGTTTCTTCACCAGATGGAGAAACCCTGCCAGCCCTGCACACTGGAGCCCTCGGGCTGTGCTGCCTTCACCTGCTGGCCTTTGATCAGCTCCTGTTTCCCTTGGTGGATGATCCCAGCCTTACATCCTCTCTGGAAGGTACCCAAGTCTGTCAGGTGTGGTGCATCACAACACCCAACAATGAGTGCTCATCTTAAGCCACTGTGTTTGGTTAGTGAGCTTTCTGTTGCTGTAACAAAATACCTGAGATTATCAACTTAAAAAGAGGAAAGGTTTACTTGGGTTCATGCTCCCTGATGTTCCAATGCATGGTCAGTTGGCCCTGGAGCTTTGGGATGAATGACAAGCGGCGTCTTCCGTGTGTGTGTGTGTGTGTGTGTGTGTGTGTGTGTGTGTCTGCTGTTGTGTCCAAAGCCCCCTGTGAAGACACTAGTTGTATCAGATTAGGGCCCACTCCAAGGACCTCACTTGTCTGGATACATCTGCAAAGACTTGTTTTGCAAATAAGGACACACTGTGATATGCTAAGGTTAGGATATCCACATACTCTCTGGGGAGGGCACAATTCAATCCATAGCATGTACTTGATCTTGAAAGGGACTTTCCATCATTTTTCCCAGATTCCCTTTAGAGGAAGCAACTGACTGTGTCCAGCTACACCCAGGGGAGATGCTCACCCAGGGCAGGAGTGTCAGGAGGTGGATGGCACTGGGAAACACGGCAGAAGCCGCCCTTCTGTATCACCTATAAATACGGCCCCTGGTTACTCTGCTCCCACTGTAACCACCCATACAGTTCCCCCAAGGACCTTTCATGTTCGTCACTACCACATCCAAGTCACCCCACACTGGACCTGCGCCTGAAAACACGATAGATGCCCAGGAGTTGTTAATTGAATAAATGAACATATAACCATCTGAATGGGAAGCAGATGATGTTTCTCTTGTCAAAGGAGCAATTATTTCTCAAATCTGTACCAAGAGAGCCACACAATAGACCATGGCCATTATGTACCTGTGATTAAATGGATTCTCCTCCCCTTCACACACGTTTAACTATTGATCAGTAAACTAAACCCTTGTTTATTTAAGGGGGAGGTGGTGGCATCCGCAAGCAGTTTCAAGGAATGAGTCAGATGGCCGATGAGTAATTCTCCCTGCCTTTTCATAAGCCCCATGAGGGTCATCTCTTTCAATCACTTTGATCAGGACCAAAGCAGCCTCAGACACGCTGCCCAATGCAGCAGCTACCTGACAGGTGCACGGAGAGTGATTATGCTGTCTCTTCTGGCCCCTGGACGGGATTCACAAGCCCCACCTGACCGGCAACTCCTGGGAGGGAAAGAATCGGAATGAAGCACGCAGACGCCGCTGTGCTGAACTGCAGCAGATGGGGTGCAGAAGCCGGCTGAAATTCCAGGGCCTTAATTGCAAGCTTGTCTGGCCACACAACACACCCAGGACAGGAACCAGGGAGTTAGGTTTGCAGAAGAATACCAGCCAATCAATCCAGTGCTGTCAGGAGCAGAAGAACAAACCCAGGGAGGGTGTGTGTGTGACTCCTCGGTGGCTCTGAGACCTGCATGAACCTCAGTCTTCCCAACTGTAAAATGTGGGTAGGGGAAAGGACAATGGACATGCACATATTAGGACGTCAACAAAAGGCCGAGCCCACAGCACAGGTCAGACCATCAGACTCCTACGGCCTTAGTCAAGCTTAGTTTCTGTCCAGGAAGCAGTTTGGCAAAATGGTCTAAAAATTAATATTTTGGGGAGAATTCGGCATGTCTCCTCCAGAGTGCCTGCCATCGCTAACCCTGTTAACACAGACACTGTTAGCACATGTGCATGTATCCACATGTATGTGTACACGGCTCACACATAGCATGCACATGTGTGTGCAATTCCAGGGTATCCAGCAATCACCGATGCCACCAAAGGCTTAGACAAAGCGTGTGTGTTCAGTGCTGGCGGGAGCAGAGCGGTGAGAGTGATTCGCCGCGTCCCAGCCAGACCCGGGTTCTCGCCCATCTACGCTGGTGCAGCGCGGATGTGGAGCCGTGCGGAAACCCGCACCTCAGCACGGCAGAGGGCCCGCTTCCTGGGTTTGTCGTGAGGACTGAATGTTTTGGGTGCATTTCAGCAGCTCGGCGCACAGCTTCTAAAAACGGACGGCACACACCCGCACCTGTCATTCAACTGGTGACTGCTCTCCCCTCTCGTGTGCTGTGTGCTGATCGCTGTGGACTTTGTGTGTGTGACTTGGCTCACCCCTCTAGGAATAGTGACAAATACACCAGGGATCATCATCTTTATTGGCAAAGAAACAGACCCGAGGGAGGAAGGCACTGACCACTACTTCCGATTTCAAGTGCAACTTTTCAGTCTCATCAAGTTACTTCCCAAACAGTCAAGGTCATGGTCAAGGTCATATGTACCCAAGTGGATTTGCTAGATGTGGTTGATAAATAGGACATTGGCATAAATCGGATCTCAGATGACAGCCACTTCTGGGGGACCACTGGAGTTCGTGGTCTTTTCCTCCCAGAGTAAACTGACAACAGGGCCCAGAACACCGTCAGAAATAGTGCAGGTGCCTCAAGACTGGTGTGACTCAAGCAAGGCTTTGCATGGGGGGGATTAGAGTTGGAGGCTCAGGGAGCAGCAGGTTAGTGACAGCCGGGAGCATCAGCGCTGACTAAGGCTCCAGCCCTTAGAGGTTTACTACCTCTCAGGCAGTAAACCCCACCGTGTCCCGGTCAGGCACTGGGTCTGGTCCTCCCTCTTTCCATGGAGTCCTCTGCTTCTGATCCAACCAGCACAGGGCAGAGAAGCAAGACACCATGAGAGAGAACAGGGACAGGGTTTACCCAGAGGGCTACGGGATCCCAGAGGAGGGCCCGAGGCCTGCCACGGGGTAGGGGGCGGTCCCATGACCTCCAGCACCAGCTTGCTGACTTGTGGGTGGGCACCCAACTCTCCATCTCTTGTTGCTGGGTTTGAGTGGCATCTCCTTCAAAGGGTGTATGTCGGAACTGAAGTTCGAGGGCAGAGGCGGCAAATGCCTACACTGGGATTAGCACCTGATAAACAGGCTGAAGGTGGAAAGGGGCCTCGCCTGCCCTTCCACCGTCCACCATCTGAGGACCCGGCGTTCGCCCCTTCCGAAGGACACGGCAACATGACACCACCTTGGAAACAGACACCAAGCCGTCTCCACGCATCAAGTCTGCCCTTGACTTGAGCTTGCCCTTCTGGCCTCTGGAACTGTAAGAAATCCAAGATTTCTGCTCTTTATAAATAACTCGAGTCTGTGGTATTTTGTGGCAACACAAATGGATCAAGACCCTTCCATCAACAAGACCTAGTGCAAGGGAGGAACAAGGAGAAGAACCCAAAGAGAAGAGCAATTCTGATCTGAGAAATCTCAAGTCCTTGCGCATCACTTCATCCAACTCCCTTCCCACCGAACCCATTATGACTGTGTCCGTGAACAGATAGACCAACTGAAGGGCAGAGTGCTCAATGATGTGCCCAGCATCACTCAGCAAATAAGTGGGAGAGCTGAAGGGAAAAATAAAAACAAAACTCAGTTCTGCGTGTGCTTTCCACCAAGCCAAATGACCGCATAAGTCTCCACTTCCGAAAATTTTGTATCAGCAAATGCCAGCTAACAGAATCTTATAAAGATGAAACCGATGGAATCTGATCCTCTCTATCACTGAATCTGCTCGTACTGAGTAGGGCTGAGTAGTTCACAGACTTGGGAAAAGAATTACATGGAAGACACAGGAAGCCAGACCACTAGTCATCTTCCCTGTCACGCTCAGGGGTGTCCGCCCAACAGGACCCTCTCGGAGCCTGCGCTCTTCTGGCAGCCTTTCTCTCCTGAACACTCCCAGCTCAAAACTCTTCCAATGCGTGTCTCTCTCCTCATCTTGTCAAAACCCTGCTCCTGAGTGCCTGGGAAGCTGTCAGTGTGATCTATAACCCTGGGCAGACTTGGAATATGAGCTAAATTGCCTGAGTCACTAGCGATGATAGAGTTGTTCTGTAGGAAATTGGAAATCAATTCTTGTCATCACCATGCAGAGGTCCTTTGTTGAGAGTTCCAACTCACCATGTAACACACCCAAGGAGGACTTGAGGGCTGATCCAGCAGGAGCAACAAGGGAAAGGGCTGTGTGTGTGTGTGTGTGTGTGTGTGTGTGTGTGTGTGTGTTCCAAAACATACCACAGTCCAAAGACAGCCAAAGATCCCCACATCCCAAAGATGGAGACCCTGTAGCAGGGGAGTCCGTGGACCACACTGTGCGTCCACTGTGAAGTCACCTTGACCTTGAGCTCTTCCTGGAGCCACTGCCTGTTTCTCCAGCACTGAGTGAGTACAGACCCAAGATAGCACTAGGGACCCTCTCCCTCCACGGGACAGCAGCGGTGCTTCTCAAGGGCATCAGCCCTGGCAAGAGGCAGAGTGCAAAGTGCTCGTCTTTGCTTTTGGTTTCTGGTTTCTGGTTTCTAACATGGCCTACATGGCTCCAGCCTGTGCTTTGTATTTTAAGAAGGAGCATGGCCAGAAGAGTCCCCTAACCCGTCTCGGCTTAGGCGCTGACTCTAGCACTTGTACAGACTCACATAGTAGTAGACACAGTACTCGGTGTCCCCGAGTCTCCTTTGTCTATACAAGGTAAAACTGAAAAACAGGAGGAGCGTTTTAATAAAATGCTTTATTTCAGTAAACAACGCTCTGCCATTAGTCTCCCCAAAATACCCCGGTCAGTTCAACACACTTATCCCGTAGTTCTCGCCACTTTCTGTAGCAGCTCTGGAATCTCCTTTTGTGAATGTCTCTACTTGTGCTGCCTCAGTGTCCTGAACAAACTGAAAACCTTTCTCCTTCAGTGGTCATGTTGACTTTGAGGAGGAGCCAGAAGTCACATAGCACCAGATGCAGTGAATACAGAGGACGAGGACGCACTGTTTCCTTCTCAGCAGCGCCCCCTTTCTGCTGGATGGCACTCAGCAGCAGCATGCACCGCTTTTTTCGTCAGTCCTTGTAAAGTCACTCACAAAAGACGCTTGCAGAACTGCTTCCAAAAGTGCCAGGAAGCACGGGATAGGTGTTTAAAACGAGGGAGTCTTTAGAGGGGGATTCGTAGCAATGTGCCTTTAATTGTAATAATATTTTAAATTTAAACATTCTCCCTACATTTCAACAGCACCTTGTATTTTCCGTTTATACAGAAAGTGGTACATGCCACCATTACTGTGAGTAAAAGAAATGAGACTACAGAGAAATTGCTGGTTAGTGGGTAAATAGGGAAATTGAGTCCCAGAGAAGTAAAACGACTTCCTTGAAACATAAATGGGACAGTGAGTATTTACTTTAGGCTCACAAAATACTTCATACCTTGCACCTCTCAGAAGAAGGTTCTGAGGAGTCACAGCCCTCCTCTTCCAGAGAATACCTGGGTGCAGGTCACACCGGGTCAGACATTTTTGACTTGCCATCCCACGGGACTCATTTCATGTTTGCAAAGACTTCTGGGATCCCGAGCCCTCCAAGTGCTCCCTTCCCAGGGGCCCTAGTGAGCTCCCCCGTGAGACTCATTCTGTCACATGCTCCCCACGATCACCACAGGGCACACCTGGGAGAGGTGCGGCAGCTGATCCCTGTCTTGCCTGCCCTGAGGCCTGGCTCGGCACCCAGCTCTCTGTGAAGCCTCCTTCCTGCTGTGCCAAGCTCCAGCAGGTCTCAAAGTCAGTGTCGCGCCTAGACTCTGACTTGGACACCGATTCCCTGCTTTCTCTCCATGTCTGAGTCTTACCTTGCTGTCCAACCCCAGATGTCCTCCAGGATGGGCCATCCTGAGTGTCCAGGCTCAAGCTGTGCACTAGCAACCAGGAGAGGCTTGAGGGGCCCTGGCTGAGGTGTTGGGGTTCCTGCACTGCCAGCCTAGTAGGGGGAGCTCAGGGCTAACATGTCACTGGTGTGGCAGGCGACTCTGATTCCGGTGTCTCGCACAGATGCTCCAAAATCTCCGCCCACAGGTGCTGCAAGGGTTAGAAGCTCAGCGACACAGCGGGCAGAAACAAAGAAGACACAGCGCTGGGCAAAGTAGCTCACACCTGAAATCCTACCCACTCTGGAGGCTGAAGCAGGAGGACTGCAAGTTCAAGACCAGCCTGGGATACCCTATGAGATTCTACCATAAAATAAAAAGTAGAAAAGGGCTGTCGCTCAGGGTTCAATCTCCAGAACTGCAAAAAAGGAAAAAAGCAAATCAGTCAGAGGTAGACAGATTGGCCCTAGGGGGTCAGCGGGGGACAGTATCCAAGACCACAGTGGAAGTCAAGAGTGGAAAGTAACCCCAGAGGCCCATTCCGGGAGCAGGGCCTGGCTAGGACAGACCAGGCCACAGAGATGGCGCAAAGTCAGGGTTACAGAGTCACCGCCCACACTTCAGGCTGCAGCCTGCAGTCCAGGGGGGACGGGGGAGTCCACAAGAAACAACCATGGAGACCCTGCCCACATAACTCCAGCTCCTGCTCCACATCCGGGCCAGAAGAAAACCCGGGCACAAATGTAAATGTGACTGCATTGGATCTTGTGAACAGGCCTGTCAAACACCAGAGCAAATGAGATCCTGATTCGTGGGTGACAGCCCAGAGGCTCAGCAAGTCTCTAGGACTGGTGACGTCAATCCTGCCAGGAGCTGTGGGCCCAGCTCCAGAGATGGCCACTCCCCGCCCGGCTGCACATCTGCCTGAAATAACTTCCATGTGCGCCATAAAGAGGACCCCCCGCTGCTTCACCGCACAGTGGTAACAGGAGAGTGTGCACTTTTACCTCTAAACAAGGATGGGTTTTCAATAGCCCCGGGCTCTGCCCACCTCCTCCGCCGGCTGGAAGAGTCTGGTCGGCAAGACTGCCCTCCAGATGGCCACAGCCAAATGCCTAATGGCTCTGGGGCTGCGTTTGATGCGAGCAATGAACAAGAGAGAGAAATATTTAAACTGTGAAGGGGCTGGCCTGGCTTCAGCACATTCTTTGGTGCTGAAATTCAAGATGTGTGCGATGCTGCCTTTCAATAATTTTCAATGTGTGATTCTCTGGGATCTTTGAAGTTTCTCTGATGGGAGAAACATTTTCTTAAGTTATTGGCCTTTTTTTAAAAAAAATAATGCAATGTGGGATCCATATGGCCTGGAGTATCACAGTTCATAAATACCCACGCAGACACGGCGGCCCGGTTGTTCTCCAGAGTCTCCAATAGAGATCCAGCTGTCCAAGCTCACGGAGCCCTCTGTGCAGAGAGAAGGAGATGGAATGGAGGCAGGGTCTCCAGACCTCTCAAAGACCAAAAGGAAGGGGGTTGAGAAGCCAGGCAGTGGTTCAGTCCTGTCATCCCAGCACTCAGAGAGGCTGAGGCAGGAGGATCGCAAGTTTGAACCAAGACTGGGCAACTAAGTGACTTAGTGAGATCGTGTCTTAAAATTTTTAAATTATCAAATTATCACCAAGGCCTGAGATGAAAGAGGGGCTCTCAGAGTTTCTCCATGACACTCCCAGCTCCTCCTTCCCTGGCGGCACACTCTGTCTTTCCCAGATGCCACTCTGCTATAAAACTCAGCCCCCTCTTCATGACTGTCCCAGCCTCTCTGCAGTCCCTGGTACTAAATCGAGTCTCCCCTCCCTGGCTAGCCACTCGCTGGGCTGCCCTCCACATCCTGCCCACCCAACTCTACCTTGGCGGCTTTTCTCTGCCCCTGGTGACCTCCGCAGGCCTCTTTTTCCTGGGCTGCTCAAGACTTTCCTGCAGGAAAATGACATCATAGGCCACAGAATCACGCAGAGTTCAAATCCAGCCCCTGCTGCATCAGCATCACCAACACCTTTTGGATGACAGGATGATGAGGAACTAAACCGACAGCTTCACATCTGACACCGGAAGCAACTTACTCCCATTCCGGGGACTTGCACCCAGCACCAGAGACTCTGAGTGCCTGAAGTCTGGGTACATTTGCTAAAAGGCGCTTCCTGCTGGTCCACATGCTCAGGCGCATCCAATACACCAATCTTTAAGATTCACACAGACCACAGAGTGTGTGCTAAGTTACCTGACTGCTGCTTCTTTCTAGGAGCTGGTTTGGACCCCAGGCTGTACAGCACACGCCCGGCCCCGGCCCCTCCAGACTGCATAGAGCATGCATTGTGCCTCCTTGCCAGCCCCTCCCTGGGCAAGCTGCCACCTCCATGAGTGCTTATCAACCCAAGGCCATGCTGATCACAATGAGGAGGAAGACGGTGGCCATCAGGAGTCTCATCACACAGGTTGCCTGATACATGTGACTTGAGCTCAGACCTGAAGGGTATTCCAAGCCTGGCTCATCCCCAGAGGGACTCATCCATCTGCCAGACTGGCAAGGACCAGGGACAATCTTCAGTGAACAAATAAACAGACAACCAGTGTCGTGTTACTAGGGCTGTAGTAGTTCTATTACCCATGGAAAAGTGAAAATCGAGTCCCTCAGAGTACCACCTCGCACGAGGCGTCATCTTTCTCAAGTACCATGGCAACATATGGTATCACTTGTCAACAAGCTCAGAGGACACTGGGGTCTTAGGAGTAGTGCAGGGTGAGAGACCAAAGTACCTCAAGGAGAAGCCAGGAGATTAGATGTCCGCACCACCACCAGCCCATCTGAGCCACAGCCAGCTCCGTGGGGTGTGGAGAACTCACATCTGCCCACACGGTGCACCTGGGGTCTGCAGCTGGTGCTTGGGGAACACGGCCTAGTCCACTCGGGCTGCCACAGCAAATGTCCTATTCTGGGAAACTTATAAAATGCCAGTCAAGAGGACTTAAATGGTGGACATTTATTTCTTACAGTCCTAAGAACTGGAAAGCTCAAGTTCACAGTGCAGGCATAGCGGGGTCCTGGTAAGGACTTTCTTGCTGACTTGTAGACAGCCACCTAGTCGCTGTGTCCTCCAGTGATGGAGAAAGGGAAGACTCTGGTCTCTTCCCCTTCTCAGAGGACCCCAATTCCATGATGGGGAGCCCACCTCACGAAGACCTAGCACCTTCCCAGGGGCCTATCTGTGAATATTACCCCATCAGGTGTTAGAGCTTCTACACACGAAACCTAGGGAGACTCAACAGACAGGGACAGATAGGAAACTAATGTCCACGATATGAGCCAGAATTAGCACAGGGTCTCAACAGCCTCATTTCAGTCTAATTCACACATCAGCATGGCCTGCAACTTACCATCTAAACCAAGTTAGCAGTGGCCATAGCTGCGGGTTATACCTGCTATGCTTTCAATAACAAAATATATACTGCAGTCAAAGTCTCCAGGTGGAACTGATTCCAACCCTGTCTTCAAAAGTTGTTAGGAGACTCTGGTCTGGACAAGGAGATTACTTCCTCCCCTGTACATCAGTGATTGGTTGGCAGAGGGTCACACGAAGCAAGGTGAACCAATGGGGTCACCCTAGAACTTTGTCTAGAGCTGTTGGGGGAGAAGCAAGCCTTCTTTTGCCAGGGATGGCCCAGCTGTAAGGACCACGTTGATCAACAGCTCTTGGAGACAAGCCTTGCCAGCACATAAGAGAATTGTCGGAGAATGAAATCCTCTAGAGAAAAAGAGCCAGGAAGTAAAATCCCCTCCAGATTCCACCTTCTTGGCACCATGAAAAGTTCCCAGAACACAAGGTCGTGCCGCCATCCTCCTGTCTCCCAGCCAAGGTACCAGATGGCTGTCTAACCTCGCTCTACTTTCTCATCAAAAACATGATGATACTAACATCTACCTCCTAGGCTTTTTGTGAAGTTTTAATGAGATCAGGAATAGAAAGGACTTGATCCTGTGTCTGATACACAGCAGCCATTTGATAAATGGCAGCAATTTTATGTCACCACGGTCTGTCTGTCCTCGCAGAACCAGCACACAGAAAAAAAGGGACAGCACAGATCACTGAGACACGCACACAAGGCCCCCTAAACAGCGTTGCTACCCACACTCTCCAACCTCTCGGGGGGGCTTTTTCTTTCCTAGACCAAAGCTGCTAGATGCCAGTGAAGTCACCCACAGTCAGGAGAGGAGGAGAAAATCCAAGCTGTGGCCTCCAGTGAGGAGAAAGGAGGGGATCCAGCATGGTACCCAGAGAGGCATTCAATGGTGTGAAGAGTTGGGAATTGATAGCCTTGGGTCACCCCGAAGCACCCTTCATCTCTGTGAGGTGCCCGTGAACCTGGTCTCTGCTCTTTCCCAGCCCTTGCCAAGAGTAGGATCCCCACACAAGGCTGGAATCTGGACATCCAGCTGCCAGAGCTGGGGGCAGGTGGCATTTTTCACAGTTGATTGCACTTGGCTGGGCCTCAGTTTCCCCATATGTCACATGAGAATGCAAATCTGACAGTTCTGACTTTCTCTCTAGCTAGAAGACTTTGTGCCTATGAGTTTCTGGAGAGCAGCCCCAAATAGGCTTTCTCCTTTAGTCCCAATAACACTCCTTTCTGAACCACCTGGCAGGTTTGTTGTGCTATACAGCCACTCAATGCCCACAAGTGAGATGGAGATTGTGCCCCCTGCCGTCCAGCCTCAAGGTTGCTATGGTCCAAGGATGCTGTGTTTGTCCGCAACTCACACTGAAGTCTCTCCACTCTGTGCTGGCACTGAGAGGCAGAGTCTGGGCTTGGGCTCCAAGCCTCACAGATGGACCACAGCCTTTCTCTGTGATGGGTTAGCTATGGAGCGAGGGGCCAGACCCCCTTTCCTCCCTCTGCACACAGTCACCTTTTGCTTCTCCTAAGAGCTGAAGCAAAACAAGAAGCCAAGCAGAAGCTGGTTCTGTGCTCTTGGGCTTTTACCTATAAAAACATGAGCCCAAACCAACTTCTTTCCTTTGTACATTCACCAGCCTCCAGTGTTCTGTGATAGCACCAGAAAACAGACCCAGAGCAGAAATGGGGGCAACCACTGGATGACATGGTCTCTGAGCGCAGCCCCTAGACCACAGCCTCTGCACCGCTGCAAGTTCCCATGGAGGTGGGAGGTTCCACAGGACAGCACTGGCCTGGCCAGAATTCAGTCCTCAGTGTGATTCCTAAACCAGCCACAGATGTCTCACTCAGAGCTTGTGAGAAATGCAGAGTTTTCCACCCTGAACTCACACTGCTCAGTCAGGACTAGGAGCTCAACAAGACACCCCGGTCGCAAGCTTCATCATCAAATCCAAGAGGGGAACTCTGCAGAATGGTGGAGCTGGGTGGGCAACCAAGTGCTGCTAGCACTGAGTGGACCCCCAAAACATCTGCCATGACGTGGCCAAAGCCCACCAGCAGCCTGAGGACACAGCATCTTGGGGGCCCCATGTGAAGACAACCACCGTCCAGCCAGACAGGCTCCTCCAGACAGCTCAGGACTCCAGGCCGCAGGAGTCGCAAGCGCTACAGCCCCCTCGGTGACAACCGAGTCATTATCAATGTGCAAACAGGGTTGATGCTGCCTCCAAAATGCCACAGCAGCTGCTATGAGTTATCTCTCTCCCCAGGGTGTTAACCTTGACCTTCCAGATCAAGGTCACCCTGCTGCCATGGGAGATCCCTCGTCCACAGCCTCCCAGCCCAGGACGACCCTCGAGAAGAGCTGCTCGTCATCCAGGCCCGCTCAGAGGCTGTGACCCCCAATCAGGAAGCGAGAGGCATCCCAGCCCAGAGAACCCGCTGGCAGGACCACCTTGGCTTCGAACCACCACCAAACTATAGTTACTGGCCAGGACACGTGGACAGCCGTGCTGTCTTTTACAGCATAGTGGTTTGGTTTTCCTTGCTGCCCCTGCTCCTGTGGCCAGTGGGCTGTACCCTCCAACGTGGCCCACGGTGACGACGCTAGTTTGATCAACCCTGTGCTACTGTCAAAGAAGATCCTGACTCCGACACTGGCCACAAGCCGTCTGCACAGCTACTGGGCCTTGCTCTGCTCCGGAGGCCACTGGCCCAGATGGAGGCTCTGCTGGACCAGGAATCCCAGGCTAAAAGCCCCGCTGCCTTTGGCTGATTCCCAGAGATACGTTCCTGCATTCTTTTGCGCTGATGCATAAACAAAACCAATGAGCAGAAGCCACGTGTCTCCTTCAGCCCAAACTTAGCCATGAAACCAGCACAAGGAAGGGGGCTCCGGTAATAAAGTGTCCTGGGGACAACAACTGCACCATGAGAACCCCTTCTTGTGGGGCTCACAGACTCTGTGGCTCGGGGACTAAGACAGAGCCTCGCAGAGTGGCCGAGGAGGCGCCCAAGACAGACAGTGAGTGCTGGTATTTTTTAAAATGTCACACTGCCCCGAATCCCCCTTAAAGCCCTCCTCCTCACTTCGAACACACTTGTCTCGTGGTTCTTGCCACCGTGTGAAGCAGCTCCGGGAACCCCCTTCATCAGCGTTGTCACAAGGTTGATCAAAAACCCCGTGAATGCTGTTGCCGAGTGCCGTCTGTCAAAAAGGCAGCTCGTAAAAGACAGTGGTGCGTCCTCACCCACCGTGTTCACCACATCTGGCACCGTGTGGCCTCTGGCTCTTCCCCTCAAAGCCGAAGTGACCCAGGAAGGGAAACATTTTTAACCAGTTCAGGATGTGGAAGCAGCCACAACAGCGCAACGAGAGACATGAACAAGAGGGCTCCAGATTGCGTCAGAAAGCAGAGAGAACACAGGGATGGGTGTGCGTGAAGCGACGGGAGGATTCTGACCGGGATTCACGGCATGCGCCTCTCACTGTAATAACTGTCTTGTAAACGTGGGCCATCGTTTTGGATCCGCTCTCGGGCCTCCTCAGAGGAAGATCCACACAGCTCACAGCAGGGGCTGAGCAGCCAGGCTCCTCCCGCAGCCCGCCCCCATCACCACCTCTCTGGGGAGCAACAGGGACCCCAAGACGTGTGTCCTGAGACAGACAGAGACAGAGGGAGCTCACTACCCAGACAACCCATGCTCAGAAGTCACAGGCCTGCAGCTATGTGTTGATGGGACCATCAGAAATGGCATCCAGCTTCTGGGGTGGAAACACAGACCAGCCTTCCCTGGAGCTCGGCGTGGGCTACCCACTGGGGAAGTACAGCCTACTGCCCAGGTCGGGGCCTCCGCCAGCACCCAGCGCCGGGATGGCTGACCCACTGCAGGGGTGACATATGGCAAAGTCCTCAAATGCTTGGTCCAGCCGAGAGATGGCTCATGCACCTACATCCTTCTAATTGGAGGGGGTTGGGATAGCGGGGCCTTGTCGAAGCAGAGAGATAAATGGGTCTGGGGATCGGAGCGGGCAGGAGGCCCTTTGCAACTAGCCAGGGCTGCAGTCTCCCACTTAGATGTCTCACTTTTTGTTTTGTTTTGTTTTTGTTCTCTTGGAGGGTAAAATGTAAGCCTTTCTCTAATCTAAGGTGCACCTGTTTATCCAGTCAACCCAGGGTGTGGGGTGTCCCTACACGCCAGGCAGTAAGGAAATCAAAAGAGGAGCCGTGGGTGGCCACAGCTCCCGCAGGGAGGTGATGGCAGCTTTGAGGACGGGACTCGAGAGGGTGCAGAGGGAGGAGGACCGACCACTCACAGCCAACCCGGGCCTCCCCAGGGAAGGGCGCAGCCCTGCAGTTCCAGTACTCCAGCTCCTTCAGGCTCCTCTCTGCCCACCCCTCCGGGCCTCCAAGGCCAACACACCCGCCCCCACCCTCCGTGGACCTCAGCGCGGCTCCGCACCCGCGAGGGTTAACATTTCCAAACTCCCCACAGGGCTTGAAGTGCAGCTGTTACTGCCATTTGGAAGCGGCTTTCTCCAAGGGCCTGGCTGCGCTTGCAAACGACCACAGTGCCATCCTCTGGTGGAAGTCGGGAACTGCACCTGCCGCAAGCTCCCCGTGGGTTGGAGCTGGAGGCTTTGACCAGAGACCTTCGGCAGGACCCTCTCTCTGTTCTCAAGTAGTAGAAACCCAAGAGCGTGGTCCTGACGCCCATGGGGGAACTGGGAACAGACAGCAAGCCACCAGGAAACGTGGGTCCGCGGAGGAGAAAGACAAGACAGGGCGCAGGGCCCCAAGAATCATGCCCTTGTGGGGTCTCACCATCAGCTGGGAGACAGATGCGCCTTCTCCTCCTGAGTGGATTTGCCGGCAGAGGCAGAAGGCAGCCCGGCCATGCTCCAGGCTGGAACTCAACAAGTCTGCATTCAAGCCGGAGCTGCAGATCCACAGAGGCCGGGGACCTCACATCTTCCCTCGAAGATTTGAAATGTGACAATCCGAGGCAAAGGCTGGAATGGAGTAAACATGCAAAGCCACAGTGAAAGCGACACACACAGAAAGATGGATGAGAGGGAGGAGGGGGCCCAACACCCAGAAATGAGCGCACAGCCTTGGTCCCTTGACCTCCAGATCTCCACATCCAAAGCCACCGTGTCACACGGCTCGAGGTCACCGCATGCCACACAGTCCCCGGGACCGGTGCCTCTGAAGTTGTGCAGGGCACAACTATGCGCCTGGACACGGCAATGCTGTCTGCAGCTATATTTCACTCTGTGAACCTGGTGTTGCTTCTTGCATCAACAGTCATTCTTTCTTGTGAGCTCGTACGACAGGTTCCTATTTCTTTCCAGTAAGAGTTTTGACCAAAAAATTGTCTCAGGAGACAAAGACAACTGGGTAAGTTCTTTTGCCTTTTTGTGGAGTGACTGACAGATCAACGGCATCTCCATGTTTGTACCACAGGAGGTCACTCATCTGGGGTCACAGTCTCTGACGCTGCTCCCAGGGAGACACTAGCACACAGGTAGTGGGTGGATGGGCCTGGCTCCCCTGTATGTCGACAGTGGCTTTGGTGTACAGACGTGAGAACATGGAAAGAGAGCCCGTGACATCTGGGCCTCTGGGATCTGGGAGGGTGAAAGCCCAGAAACCTGGCTCCTGTGCTGATGGTCCAAGGCCCCATACCCCGGATAATCCACGCCCATGCAAACTGCCTGTCCTTTTTATAAAAATTCAGCCACTACATTACTCAGATTGGGCTCAGACTTGTGATCTTCCCGCCTCGGCCTCCTCCTTGTACACCTCCCTCCTCTCCTCCATCTGCCCCCAGTTGTGACACAGGAGAAAAGCAGGCTCCACTGAGACACGGACAGCTCACTCCTCAAGGATCTTTGCAGATTTTTTTTCCCTCTGTCTTTTGTTGCTGTTTTTTCTTTGGGTTTTGGTTTTTGAGGCTAGGTCTCACCATGCACGTTGGACTGGCCTGGAATTCACTGTGTAGCCCAGGCTGGCTTGGAACTCATGGCAATCCTCCTGCCTCAGCCTCCCAGGTGCAGGGATTACAGGTGTGCACACCACCCCGGCTCCCCCTCTCTTCCCTCCTCCCTCTTCCTCTCCAGCTGCCTGGAGCCTCAGGTCCTCTGCATTTAAATCTCCAAATTACCTTCTCTGCAGCTCATGAAAAGAACATTTTAACAACAATCTCCCTATTTAGTCTACACTGGAAAAAAATAAGATAAACTACAGAAAAATCCCTCCCCTCATTCTGCGCACCTTGAAAAGCCTACTGCCAGCACATTTTCTGGTTTCTCATCAGTCTCCTCCTCCTCCTTCTCTTCCTCCTCCCCCCCTCTGGGCTGCCACTAATAAATCAAATCGTGCAAAGCTGTTTTTAATCAGTGGAAAGATCGGAGCGCAGTTTAAAGGCTGCAGCACTCGGCATTTGTTGGATGGAGGTAACATTTCCCAAACCAGACGTACTCCTGTTCCTAGGGCTGTGATTAAAAGCAGAAATCGAGGCGTGCCTTCATGGAATTAAGCCTCAGCACAAACATTCTGTGGGTTCCAAAAAAACAAAGCAGCCCGCGTGCCGTGCGGGACCCCACGTGACCCCTCAGTCACGTGGCGGGCCTGAGGAGCCAGGGGCCGGATGTTGTGAGCCCGCCCACACCTCCGGAAGGTCCTCTCACAAGGTTCTGCGAAAACATTCTAACTATGGGGACTCTTCAAAGAGGACAATGCGCTGCCGCTGAGTCAAGCAAAGCAAGCAGAGATTTCTTCTGTTCTTGCTTCTTTGTTTTGGACATTAATGAAGGCTAGACCCAGGATGTTCGCTCTGAGCAACAGCTCCGGCCTTTTTTATATTTTTATTTTGAGACAGAGCCTCACTAAGTCCCTACGTTTGCACAGGCTGGCTTCAAACTTGCAGTCCTTCTGCCTCGACTTCTCAGGGTGCTGAGGTTACAGGTGTGAGCCGCCACATGTGGCTAAGAAAGTTTTTGTCTGTGTAGTTACTTCTCTGAAGGAAGACAGGATCTCCAGGCAGCCGTGGTGCCCAGCTGGGTGATTGGTGCATGAACATACCTTGATCACTGTCAGTCTCAGCCCCTAATGCCACCTCCTGGCCCCCTTCCCCATCTCTCAAAGCCCACCTTCTTGCTACTTACATTCTCTCCTTTATTTTATTCACTGTATTTATATTTTAGGTTTCTCATATAAGGGAAATCACACAATGCTTAATTTTCTGTGTCTGACTGATTTTGCTTTGTACAGTGCTCTCAACTTCCATTTTCCTGCAGTGACTTGATTTCATTCTTTTCGTAGCTGAGGAATATTCCATTCTCTGTTGACAAACATCTCGGCTTTCTCTAGAGCTTAGCCATTGTCAGTGGCAAGGCTGCAAGCTTGAGTACACATGTCTCGCAAAGCACGCTGCCCAGGACGGGTCACTGTTGAATTAGAAAACATCTAATTGGTTAGCACGGTCCTGCGTTGTCTGAATGGACGATTTGCTGAAGAAGGAAGACCCGCCCTGGGTGTGGGTGGCACCGACCAATAGGCATGCAGCCTGGATGGAATAAAAGGGGAAAGAAGGAAGTGTCACTTTCTGCTTCCTCAGAAGAGCTCCAGTCTCCACCACATCCTCTGGACACCCATCACCAGCATCAGGAAAGGACTCCTCGGCTTCTGACACAGACCTTCAGCTTCCCCGTACGGACTCCGACAGGCAGCTGCTCTGCTAGTGAACCCAACTGATACAGCGCTCTTCACTTGGGGGTAGTGGACCCAGGAGATGTATAGTGGGTCAGATGGAATTTCAATTTTGACTGTTTCGAGGGATCTCCACACTGATTTCCATAGTGGTTGTACTAGTTTACATTCCCAAGAGCGTAAAGGTGTTTCTTCTTCCTGCCTCTCAATTTTTTTTTTTTTGCGATTTTCTGTCCTTAATAATAATCATCCTGACTGGGGTAAGAGGGAGTTGTTTCGATTTGGATTTCCCTAACAGATAAAGATGTTGAACACTTTTTCCCATGCATTTATTGGCCGTGTGTACTTCTTTTGAGAAGTGTCTATTCGGTTCACTGGTTCTTTCTTTAATTGGGTTATTTGTTTGGAGTGGCCAGTGAATTTTTGTTTTTGACCTGTTTTACTTCTGTATGTGCTCTAGATTTAGTTGTTTATCAGAAGAGTGGCTGGAAAAAAGTTTTTCCCGTTCTGTAGGTTGTCTTTCCCTTCACATCATTTCCTTTGCTGTGTAAAAGCTTTCTAGTTCGCTGTAATCCCATTTGTGGATTCTCTGTATTATTGCCTTTGCCATTGAGCTCTTTCCAGGAAGTCTTTGCCTGTGGCGACAGTTTCCCTTGTTATCTCCTTGTAGTTTCAGAGTTTCTGGTTAATACGCTGTTTCAAACTAACATCAGTGCTTCAGGGTTACAGGCTGATATGTGCAGCGAGATCTTTTGAACTCCTTCTAGTGTCAAATTCCTAAATCTCTCTGCTGTTCATCCAGGTGATGGTTCAAGGAAAGACTAAACATGTGTGGATGAAACCTACGGTCTTCTGGGAAGTGCCACCAGGGTACCTGAAACTCCCACCCACATTGGACCATTTCCTGGAGCTTGTGCTTACATGCCGGGCAGGGGCCTCCCAGAAGGTACATATTATGACTTTCATCTACGTGTCCTTCCAAAGCTTCATGTGCTCAGAGGTAGAGCTTTTCCGGGCTGACTAGATCTAGGGCATATGATAGCAGAATTAAGGCCATGTGGTACTAATTCCACTGATTAGAATTAGTATAGTTCAGGACAGTAGCCTAGTTTTGGCTAGTAACTTGGATGGGATAAAAGGGAAAGACAGGCTGGCCACTTGCTCCTTTGCTGTCTCCTGTCTACCTTGCCATGGTCTGTTTGTCCTCTGGGATCCTCCTCTCTCGCGCCACCCCGCCTGGGAGCCAGTCTTGCATGATGAGACAGAAGCTTCTTGTGCAGTTGTTGGCGGGGCTCCTCGCTCTCAGACCACGTCATCCTCAGGTGCTTTGTCTCCAACCCACAGGGCAAGTCATCTCCTCAAACCACGCCAGGAAAAGCCTGGCCCTGTGAAGCTCTTTAATATCTACTTAAATAGCCTTTTATGAATGGGCTGGACCCTTAGTACATGGTGCTGAAAGTATCTGAAAGTTCACGGAAGTCTAAAGAATAATAGGATCACCCCAGTCCCATTTCTCAAAGACTTTATTAAGATGTGGGAGCACTGACTTTCAATTTTTCTTCCATTCATATATATTCACGTTGTATTGATTGATGTTGTAGTATAAGTCCTTTTCTAAATCTCTTAGATTTCCTGGAAAATATGCTGAACAAGATCAACGTGAGGAGACCTAAATTTAGTCCCGGTCATCCACCATTGAAGATAGCGGTGCGTGTGTGTCTCCTTGGTTTTGCTTTTATAAAACCCAGTGCAGTACACTGGTACAGAAACTTCAGGATCCTTTTCAGTATTTCTTTTCTAGTCAGTCACTTCTTTAGGACACATTATTGGAATGGTGCAAGGGTGACATGACTGGACACATTTAAGGGTGTGGGTGGTTAGGACTAAGTTCCTCCCGAGAGAGAAAAGGTGGCTCTGGAAGGTGCTGTCACATCTCCCTTCTCAGGTTGACTGAGCAGGAAAATTCATGCCGTGCTTTTCAGAGCTGGAAGTTTCCAGAAGACATTTCCTGAGTCTCGGGGAAGGGGGACCTGAGTTTCTTTCTGCTCCCAATGGAGCGAGAGTCTCTGTTGCCACAACACGGTTGTCACAGCCCAGCTACCAAACAGAGAGAAGTAGCTGGTCGCTCTGCCTCTGAGCAGGCAAGAAAAGGGGTGTTTTAAAGATACCCATCGAGTCCTTCTGACCCCAGCACCTGCTTGTGAGGCTGGGGCCTGGCCAGCTGCTTCTGGAAGCAGGAAGGAGAAAGAGAAGGAGGAAGAGTTAGGACAGGAAGTGAGGAAGGAAAGAGTGGCCAAGTGCAGACCCGGAAGCCAGGTGACTTGCCTTGTGCTCACTGCTGTGACGCTCCTTGCCCCACAGTCTCCACCTGTCCAGCTCTGTGCCTTTCCGAGGGACTCTGAAGTGCATCCTCAAGAGTCAAGTCTTCAAGTCCACCTTGTGCCCATTCCTCCTTTCTCCCTGTGGACCCCCCGGGCCCAACTGCATCCTCACCACATTGGCACCATGAGGCCTGCATGGTGCTGTGCACTTGACTGAGCGCTGCAGGGGGCTGAAGCAGAAATTTCCAAGCCTGTCTTGTCCCCCAGCCCCGGTAGGCCCAGCCACCTTCCTGGGCTCTGACCCAGTGCACACATTGCTGCTTATAGAACAGTGACAGCGTGGGCCAGAGTCCCAAGTGGACACTGGACCCTTGTGACCTCCACTGTGCTGACTTCCCCACCCTTCCTCTCCAATGCAGAGCCCTGGGAGCAAGGAGGGGCCTTCTCCCCCCAACACACATCACGTTACCGCCAGGAAGACTGAAAATATCAGCAGAGTCCTCTGTCTTTCCCGGCCAGAGCAAGGAGGGAAACCGAAAGGGCTCCTTCATGACAGCCCAAAGCAGCCCACAGGGCTCAGCAGGAGGCAGCCTTCGATGCCCCTGATCACTGTGGCCTCGCAGAGCCCCCACCCAAAATCCCTGGTGAGTGTCACCACTATAGTCCATGCTCATCTCTGCCCCCCCACACCAGCCAGGCCCCAGAGCCCCCCTCCTCCTCCAGGCCCCGCAGCAGCCTCAGCCGTGGCATGATTTGGCAGAGAGTCCTGCCCATTGTACCCTTTCCCTGGGGCTCCAAGTGTCTGAGGTTCCAGCTGCGGTTCCGGCCCACTCAGTACTGCCTTCGGCTGAGTGTTAGCAACTGGTAATTTCCTCCTTTCCCTTTGGCTTTGTTCGAAAATGAGCTTCTCCTCTGACCCTGCTCCCCTTATAGAGTCTGTAAAAATAATGCAGGAAATAAGCAGTAAAGAATCTTGTGTGTGACGCTGTGTCGCGTGCACCCACCGTCATTACAGTGCCTTCCAAACAGCAAGGTCCCCACACCTTCAGAACCAGCTCCTGGATAGTGAATGTCAGCACTGCTTTTTTGGATGCAGAATGTGAAGCCTACCAAGTCCTGCGAAGACACTTCCAGAAGTCAGACTGCTAGTAAGTGGCAGTTATGGCTTGTGCCTAGATGTTCCCCCAAAGCCTCATGCAGGTAGGGCTTTCCAGAGGTGGCTGGATCCAAGTGTGTGTTTCCGGCATTAAGGTGTGTGGTTACTAAACCAGTCCATTGACAGGTCTGCCGTGGCTCTGGGTGTGGACGGTAAGAAGGTCTAACCGTGGTGTGAGCGCTGCCTGCCTTAGGGGCACGTAGCCTGGATAGAACGTAAGGCTCGAAAGAGGGCTCTGCACTGCTTGCTGCTTCTCACTACGCCGCTGTTTTGCTGCCATCTGCCTGCCATGACGGTTTCTCCTCTGCCACCACCCTGCCTGAGACACCGCCTACTATGAACTGAAACCTCCAGGAACTGTGAGCTGAAATAAACCTCTCCTCCTCTAACTTTGGCTGTCGGGTATTTTGTCTCATCAATAAGAAAAATAAGACACAGAGTTAGTATCAAAAGCTTCGTTCTCTGATTCAGAGCCTGCCCCCTGCGTTTCTTCATACATTTGGATGTCATCGCCCAAGACGACCCTCTTTACTGCCCCCTAGTGGACGCTGACTTTATAGCCTTCTCGACATCACTCCCCATCCCTGCCCTTCGCGTTTTTAGGAAAACAGCAGCTGTCAAGACTCGGTTCTCCACTGGGTCTCGAGCAGATGCTATCTGAGCCTGCCTTCCATCCAAAGCAGAGCATGAGCTGAGGCGTTTGTGCGGAAGTTCGCTTGGGAGGCGACCTCGGGAAACAAGAACACACAGTGGGAAGACCGAGATCAGGAGGATAAAGGCCAAAAAGGGAGAATTCAGCAGGGTCCTCGCTGTCCATGGCACAGTAGGGAAGAGTGCTGCGTGGTCCTTGATGGCTCCGAATCTTGGGCACTTGCCCTGCTGCTAGGACAAACTACATGACATCCACAAACTAAAGAAAGAGGGGTTTATTTTGGCTCATGTTTCTAGATGCTTCATCCTTGCATAGCCAGCAGCGTGGGGGAAGAGCCTGGGCTCACATCACGGTGGTCCGGAAGTAGGGAGCGAGGGAGGGAGGCAGCCTCGCAGGTCACACCCCCAGGCCCTTCCCATCAGGCTCCGCCTCCTACCAGCGAGGCAGCTCTGAGCTCACATGATGCAATTAGCCTCCAAAGGCCCCAGCTCTGCCTGCACTTGGCTGTGGGGACATCGGATCTAAGCCACAGAACTCAGAGACAAAGCAGCCATCTGTCACGGTCTGCACTGTGCAGAGGAGCTAACCCCCCCCAACCTCTGAGAGCTATTCAGTGAACCCCAGAACAACAGGGGACTGGCGCATTAATTCACAAGTCAGATACAACCCAGGACGGCAGTCCCCTGCCACGTGCTTGGCGGGGAAGGACTTCCACAAAGATATGACCCACCAGGGATCCTCAGTGTGTCTTCCCAGGTACCCCACTGTCCATGTACTCAAAATTACCTGGGGAATTTCCAGGGCACCAGCTCCTAGACCCAAGGCCCTGACATCATTGGGTCCCCTGGCATAACCCTGCACATCACTATTTATAAAACGTCACCAGGGAGATGTTAACTATGAAGACTACTGGCTAGAAACATGGAGAGGAAAAGGAATTTGCCAGGGAGACATCTTGGTCCAGTCTTGGAGTCCACCTATGACCTTCAAAAGCCAAAGCAACCTGTTATCCATGCCCAAATTCGTCTAGCGTAAAATTTCCACCTCACTGAGGGAGACCCAGGGCACGGCCCCTCCCGTCTCTCTAAGGCCTCCTCCCACGTCTGCCTGTTTTCCTGACACCCCCTCACTGATCCCAGGTTCCTTCTTTCTACCATTATCCTGCCCCCAACTCACCCACCAAATTTTTTTTCTTCCCTCAGCCCCTATATCAGGCAGGGTTTGATGAGACAGTCAAAACCCCACAGATGTATGGAGGAACTCTTGAGAAGACTTCAGCCCCGCGTGCTCATGAGAGTTGTCTGCATGTCCGCGGGAGGCTACAGTGTCTGGCTCTGGGAGGGGAACCTGACATCCCTGCAGCGGCTGCTGAAGGAAAGATGGATGGATGCAGGGAAAAAACAAATAATTTATGATTCACTAGGAGGAGCTGGAACCCACTGGGTCTCTGCTATCTGTTCAGCTCCACTGTCAATCCAGG
The DNA here is from genome assembly GCA_004026965.1 of Petromus typicus. Lineage (NCBI taxonomy): Eukaryota > Metazoa > Chordata > Mammalia > Rodentia > Petromuridae > Petromus > Petromus typicus. The sequence continues at coordinate 33,963 of PVIR01005584.1, read as the reverse complement.
TCTACAAGCTGGTGTCCTGCAGTGTCCAATGCTCACCAGCCCAGGACCCTTTCAAAGGACCAGCCATCAGCAATGAGAAGCCCCACCCTGTGCCCCGCCCCCAGCTCTCAAGCAAATCAGAACGCAGCTGCTACTGTAGCTCCACCTTCTAAATAATAAGCACAAGGTCCCTGTGGCCCTCTAATGCCACATGTGATATCCCTGTGGCCCAGCTAACCAGAGCTGAATAGGAAAAGTGTTCCCGGGGAAGCAATTCCCGCAGAGCTAACCGGCCAGGGCACACACCCACCAGGCCACCGGCTTCCTCTCTCTCCCTCCTGTTCCTTTTCTTTCCTTCTCGTTTCCCCTGCAGAGGTCTACAGGGCTTTATGGTCTTCATGAGCCACTCCTGAATGGATCTAAATATTTAATAAGCACCTACAAGATATCAGCATGGTGCTAGCATTATGAAAGGGGGTCGTTATGGACAGGCTGCCCGGGACCCCCTTAAATCCCCTTGTTGGAATCCTAAACCCTCAGGACGATGCCAGGAGGAGTGGGATTTGGGGAGCCTGCTCCCCAAGCTGGAGCCATCACACGGGATTGATCACACAGAAAAGGGACTCTCTGCTCTCTGCTAGGGAAGGACACAGCAAGAAGACAGTTGTGATGGAGCGACAGGCCCCTGGCAGACACCAGCTCTGCCACTGTGTGGATCTGGGACTTCTCAGCCTCCAGAACCACATGTGATAAATGTCTGCTGTTTTACTCACCCTGTATACAGTACCCTCATTACAGTAACCCAAATGGATGAGCACGGGAAATATGGTAAAAGACAGAAAGCCAGCTACCTGGGAAAATTGTGGGGGTGAAGATTTTTAGTTTATCCTCGAGCTGAAGGTGTTCCCAGGGCGCTACTCCTCTTGACTCCTGCCTAAGCCCCGAGGATCAGGGCCTGAGGCCCCACCTTCTGCCCACTGCATCTTGGGGTGACCCCAGCAAAGCCTCATGCAGAGCAGAGATTTCCTTGGCCCCACAAAAGTAGGTCACTGTGTGTAGCACAGAGCATCGTGCTGTCTGGCCCTGCTGTGTGCATTTGTATTCCTCTCAGCTGAGGAAGCCTAGGAGAGAACACCTGGCACCTCGGTGAGACTTGTTTCTGAAAGCTGAAAGTTACAGACACGTGAACAGGCACCAGCAGTGAAAGGTAAGAGTGCCCCAGGCTACGAGTAGGAAAATCGAGGCTGGGCAGTCCCAGGACTTGTCCGAGGTCACTTGGCCAGAAGTCATCCATTCAGGTTCCAGGTAGATTCCTGACTTTGGCCCTGGGATCTTTCTCCTCCACCAAGCTACTCTGTGAAACACAGAAGCAGAAGCAGGAGGATCACAAGTTCAGGCCCAGCCTGGGCAACTGAACAACTTAGGGAGAGTCTGTGTCAAAATAAAAAGTAAGAAAGGGGCTGAGGATAAATACAACTCAGCGCAAAAGCCCTGGGTTCAATTTCCAGTACTACAGAGAGAAGGAAAGAAGGGGAGAGATAGAAAGCATAGTGGTTTGGCCACAGGCTGAGTCTTGTGCTCAAGGGAGCCGAGAATCAGTACCCTGCACCCCGCTGGCCTCTTGCTCTCTCAGAGGCTCTGGATGAAACGCACAGCCGGAGACAGTCAGCAGGGGCCCATCTGGAGCTTATCAGTCTCACTGGAGTGAAAAACAGCAGATGTCAGAACGTGCCCACAGCGCAGGAAACCCCAGGCCTGCCGCCCTCACAAATCACCATTCACAAGACACAAGGGGCCTTGGGGCAACCAGCTTCCCGATGCCCCCAAGGCCCAGCTGTGACTACAACACAGGCTGCTGGGCTGGAACAGCACCTGGAATCTCTATTATCCAGGAGGGTTCCAGGCTCTGAGCCGGGGAGGACAGGAACCCACGTGGGCCCGTGGTGTCTTCCTGGCCAGCTCCACGGGTCCACAGATGGAAGGAGTGATCCTCGCTTCCGGAAACCCGAGGGTTTGGCCAGGACCACTGCCAGAGACCACTGTGCGAATGCCAAGCCCTCGGGGAGTGATCCTCGCCCTGATCCCTCTGTGCTCTGACAGGGATGAGTGGATCCAGAGATAGAGGCATGGACAGATGGAGAGACGGAGGATGGACGGAGGGAAGGGTGGGCAGAAGAACGGGTGGATGGCTGGAGAGACAGTGTACACACGGATGGAAGAGAAGAGGGTCGGTGGGTGGACAAATGGAGAGATGGTGGCTAGAAAGGTGGATGGATGGGTGGATAGATGAAGAAAGAGAGATGCAGACAGAGATGGAAGTGAGAAGGAATGGAGACCCATGGAAGGAAAAACAAACCAGCGCCCTGATCTTCTTACCCCTGCCCCAGGGGAAAGCACTGGAGGGTCCCTGGGTGGCCTGCATGTGGCTCCTCCGACCTCCTCGCCCAGGCCGAAGGTGCCGCAGGGGCTAGCATGCCCACGGGGCTGCATCACCAGGCTTGGGGTGCAGGGTCCCTCCCTACCACTCAATCTCCCCAGGAAGCATCTTCGCGTGACTCATCCACGAAGAACCCCCTTCCCAGCTGGTGCTGCCACTGCAGTTCACCAGAGCTGTCCTATTCCCAGACCCATGAAGCGCCTGCACCATGGGACCAAGGCCCCTCGGAGACTCCAGCTCACCCGTGACCTGAAGAGGCCTCGTGTCCCTCCCTGCCCTGCCCAGTGTGCGGCTCATCAGAAGGTGCTCAGGACCCGCACAGTTCACACGGCAGACCAGAGACACCCACGGGCCTCATCAAGCAGAGAAGGGATCCGCGCTGTTACTCAACAACAAGGTAACATTAGTGGAAATCATGTGGTCCTTAGTCTAGAAATGGGGAAAGGATCCCTGGAGAATGAAAGGAGATTAGGTATAAAAGGTGTTTAGTATGTGCTAGATGCATAAAAAGCCCTGGACAAATGGAAGAGCCCTTATACAAGCAGCCAGCACAAAGCCCATGAGAGTGGATTTGTGGCTGCTCTGAGTATTATAGGCTGTACTGCCAAAGGTGACCGCTGTCACTAAAACCACATCCGAACTTCCTCTGCCCTCCTGGTCCTTGTGGTTGGGATGTAGAAAATCCTTCCTCATAGTTTGGTTATTGACTGACTGGCCATTTTCTCTGGCGTGTTCCAGCTTGTGAAAGGAAGAACTGGCTTGTATCCCTGCAGCAACCTGGCCAGCTTTACAATGCCCACAAGCTATAGATTTCTCCCAGACAATGCAAGTTTGGGGTCATGTCCAAACCCCTGCAAATCACTGTGTACTCAACTGCTCGTGGCTTCCTGCAGCATCTTGCACAACTCCAAAAACAGAAGTGTGGAGAAGGGATGGCTATCCCTGGTAGGCAAGTGGCTGCCCCAGTGTCCTGGCATCTGGCAGGATGGGACAGGAGATGCCACACACCCAGGGATCAAAACTGTACCTGCAGAGAGAGCCAATCAAGATTCAGCAGTCAGGAATCCATCTGTCTTTCATCTGGAGTTTAATGCTGGGAGGAAAATACTTAACCAAGAAGAACTAAGAGCTCACAAGGTGTGACTGACAGGAAATCTTCTGCTTTCGTGCTTGCTGTGGGGGCTACAGCATGTGTCCTGGACTCCTCTTCCGGGAATCCAGCAGCCTGGGGCAACTTTATCAATTCTGCTACTCAAAGCTACATTCTGTCTGTCTGTCTGTCTCTCTCTCCCTCTCTCTCTATATATATATATAATATATATAATATATTATATATATTATATATTATATATTATATATTAATTATATAATATATTATATATAATATAATATATCTTATATATTATATATTGTATATCTTATATATTATATATTGTATATATTATATATTATATATTATATATTATATATAACATATATTATATATAACATATATATTATATATATTATATATATTATATATAACATATATATTATATATATTATATATATATTATATATATATATCCAGAGGGTCACTCCTTATCTAGTCAACAGCAAGGTGGAAGGGGCTAGGTGGAGAATACTATTCATTTCATGGAGGACAGGAAGGAGTTTCTTCATTGCCACGGTGACTTCTCCGACACCCACACTGAGCTCTCTCATTTAGGATTGAGCTTAGAAGTCACATAGAATAAATTCCTCCACTTTAGCTCAGTTGAGGCACTTAGGCAGGCCACCTAGGTTGGGAGAGGAAAGTATAGACTCCCATCTCACTAGGCAATTGCTAAGGGTCTGGCCAGAGATTTCGTGGAAGAATATTGTTGCAGTCATTTTTAGAAAGTGCAGGGCCAGGGATGTAGCTCAGTGGCACTGTGCCTGCCTGGCAAGCTCAAGGTACTCAGTTTGAATCCCACTATCGCAAAAAACAGAAATTGAAAGTGCAGAACTCCTGGCCAACCAAGAGAAGGTAGCTAGTGTGAGAGGGAGAGAAGAGCTGATGCTATGGTTTGTATCTAGATGTCCCCTAAAGCCTTGTGCACTCATAGGTGGGGCTTTGGGCTTTGGAGAGGGCGTGCTAGAGCTGCCTTGCTGTGAGGGAAGTGGTGTCTGGTTGGAAGAGGTAGGTCCCTAGTGTGTGGTCTAGAAGGGCAGATCTCCACCCTGGCTCCTCCCGTGCTTCCTGCTTCCTGTGCAGCATGAGGGAAGCAGCTTTCTACTCCCAGTCCCTTCCACCATGCTGCCACTATGCAAGGATCGAAGCCTCCAAATCATGAGCCAAAATAAACCTCTCTTCCTTCAAGTTCCAGGTGCTGAGCAGTGAGGAAAGTGACTAAGCCAGCTGGTGATCACAGAGGAGCACACGGGTGTCTATCTGGATGCTGCTTGGTCAGGGAGAGGAGAGGTACCTCCCCACAGGGATTGTGTATGAAAGCAAGGGGGTGTGGACAGACCAGGGGGCCTGGGAGAAGAATGAAATTGGTGGAGGCCTTGAGGGTAGAGTAAAGGAAGTCGGTGAAAGTGCACCGAAGGCTTCTGCGTAGCTGTGAGGAGCAGGCTCCAGCCAAGACTCGACATCCTGCCTGGGATGGCAGTGGGCAGCCACAGCACATAGCACTCTTCTGTCCAACCCTGCTGCCCATAAGCACCAAGAAAGGATGCTCATGAGTTCAAGTCCATGTTAGCCACAGTTGGGCAGATGAGGGCACTGGTTCCAAAGCATCAACCCCAGGTGTGGTGGCCACATCTGGAACCCCAGCACTCAGGAGGCTGAAGCAGGAGGATTTATGTGAGTTCAAGGCCAGCCTGAGCTATATAATGAGACCCTGTCTCGAAGAAACAGAAGGAGCAAAGGAAGGGGAAGAAGGAAAAGAGGAGGAGGAGGAAAGAGAAGAAGAGACAGCCCTGTGTTGGTTGGATGGAGAACACCTCCGAGCTAGGAGAGGCCACATACTGAGAAGAGAGAAACCGGGGGAGGCAGCCTGGAGGACGGGGCGGAGCTGTTGGCCTGCCCCTTCCCTGTGCCCCATGGCACTGCCCCCTAAGAACCCAGCTGCTGCCGCCTTCCTGTGCCCTCCTTTCCTCCCTTTAGGCCCTAGGTTCTCAGGAGGCTTCAAACCTCCTTGGTTTTCAGGGTTGGCACAGATGATGGGAGGGGTGATATCATGGGAGGGGAAAAGAGCTGGGCATGATGGTCACCTGTAGTCCTGCACTCTGGGAGGCTGAGGCAGGAGAATCACAAGTTCAGCCCCAACTGAGCAACTTAGTGACTTAGTGAGACCTTATCTCAAAAAAGGGCTTGGATATAGCTCGGGGAGAAGGCCCTGGGTTCAGTCCCCAAATCAGGAGAAAACAGAGGAAGGAAGAAGAGGCAGAAGCGGAGGGGGGGGGGAGGAGGAGGAAGATGTCCTCTACCCTAAAGCTCACAGCATCAGAGGTGACTTCAGGACTTGCACACTGCCCGGGACTCTGGGACAAAAAGGAAGAAGATGTTAGAGACAAAAGCTCCCCACATCTGAGTCTGCAGCCCCAGAACCTGCATTTCTGGCAAATTCCAGGTGATGCCAGAAGGAGAGAAAGAGTACCTGGCCCAGGGGCTTCCCACTCCTGCTTCCAGGGGCCATGAGCTCTGTCTAGTTCCTTGTTTTCTCCCCAGCCCAAGGCATGGAGCAGGCCTTCTGATGCACATCGGGGATTCTGGCTCCTGGGAAGCTGAGGCAGGAGGACCACACGTTCCAGCCCAGCCTGGGTAACCTAATGAGACCCTGTCACAAAGTAAAACAGAGCTGAAGATTTAGCTCAGTGGGTTCAATGCCCAGTACCACAAAAAAAGAAAAGGGCTGGTCAAAACAAGGAAAAAGATTTGTAAAACTGAGGCCCTATGCAATACCCCCCACCCCTGACCCACAGCCTCAGTTTCCAGAGTTTGAACTCCAGTCAGTCAGGTTTTGCGTCAACCCTTGGTATCTCCGGAAAGGTCAGCACAGAACAGGAAGATGTGGAAGGGCGGGGTGCAGAGGCCATGAACGTCATCACTGCGCTCTGGGAGGCCGAGGCAGGAGCACTGCAAGTGCCGGCCCAGCCTGGGCAGCTTAGCAACTTCGCAAGATGGTGTCTCAAAATGCAAAATTTGAAAGGGGATCGGGGATGTAGCTCAGGGCTAAGGCCCTGGGTTCAGTCCTCAGTACTACAAATAATAATAATAATAAATAGTAACAATGATGAAGTCCAGTTTGAGTCTGGTCCTCAGCCGGGCTCAGCACAACCGCAGCCTCCAGGGCGCCTCCCTCCCCGCCGGCCTCATTGACATGCAGTGCGCGCCCCGCCGGCTCCCGCCTCTGGATCACCCGGCCTGGTCGGATTTGCAAATGTCAGGCTCTCGTTAGTGATTCCGAGGGCCGCCGCGGTAATTACGCCTTTTCATGTTCCAGCGTGTTACCCCGCATCAAAACTGACACCAAAGCCTGGTTTTATAATATCACGGCCTGGAAATAAATGTCCAAAATGATATGAAAATGTACTAGGGAGAGATTAATAACTGTTCTTCCAGGAAGAAAGATAGCCCTTTTCAACCACTATATTATATATTTTTCCTCTGCTGAGAAGCCTCCCCAGAGCGCCGCCTCTCCACGGGGGCTGCGGGTGATACGATCACTCACAGGCCATAATCAGCTCGGGCAGCTGATGGGCTGAGCCCGCGAGGGCGGAGAGGCAGGCGGGGCGCTCCAAGAGGTGGGTCCGGAGGAGACAGCGCGCTCCCCAGCCCACTTCAAGTCCACAGCCTTCCTTACCGGAAGGAGAGCCCGGGCTCCTGGCGGACCTCTCCACCTGCAAAGCAGGAGGGTGCACTGGAGCAAGTGGGCGTCTCTGCGCCCAAAGATCCCAGTTGGGCACGTGGACAGTCCTCAGCCCCAGCCGGGGGCGCCCCGGGCCTAGGAGGGGCCTGCGCAGGGTGAGCACCCAAGTCCTGGGCTCCACTGTGCGCTCCGAGCCTCTCTGAGCGCCCTCCCGGACCCTGGGCAGGTCCATGTCCTCTCTCTGTCCTGCTTGGGTTCCACACCTGGTTTTGTACAGACACACATCATGCATACACACACACACTCACACGCATACACAACACCCACATGCACATACATGCATGCATGCACACCATACACATGTGCACACAAGTATACACACCCACATATGCATGTACATCCATGTGCAGGCACAAAATATACTTATATGTGCGCACGAATGCACATGCGCACACACTGCACCTGCTCCTGAAGTCCTTGCTCACTCGCCCCTTCCGGCCTCCCCATCCCACAGGCCGGATGCTGAGCACATCACACCGTGACCCCGGCCGTCTGTGCACTGACTTCTCACCCGGCTCTCGCCCACGCACCTGGGTTTGGCCTTGAGAAATTCTCCGCCATCCTGCTCAGTCCTCGCTCGGTAAACAGTCCTGCCTAGGCATCCTGGTTCCTTAGCGGGGGGCTTTCCTGAGCGCCACCGCTGTCCCCATGGGCAAAAGCCCACAGGGAGGTCAGGAGGTGGACGGTTTGGCCTTGTGTCCCCAGGGCCAACTGAGAGGAAGCTCCGCCCGGACCACTCTGGCGAATGGCGGGGGGAGCCCACAAGAAAACATTGCAGAGATCACACCCAAAGTCTGGCGAGCAGAGGACCCGGTGCCCTGTCCCCTTGCTCTATACCTGGGAGAACAGCTGCAGCCCTGAAGCCAGCACCCCAGGCCCCGCAGGCAGACGTGCCCTCCCCCATGCCAGGCCTCAGGCCAGGGCAGGACTGGGACGCTAACAGCTCGCAGAAGAGGCGGAACAGCGCCGAGCAGGGTGAGGATCAGCGCGAGGGCAGCCCAGCAATCGTCTTCGATGGGAACCAGCAAGATTAATGAGGCCGATTACTGCCAGCTGCTTAAAGCAACTCGAAGCCTTTCGATGTCAGTACATTTATGATGACAGAGTAATTAGAACTAATTAAGAGAAAAATGAAGCTGAGAACACAGCATCGGCTCCTGTGGCTGCGTCTCAAGGAGCCTCAGACCCTCCCCATACAACCCAGGCAAACGCACGGGCTTCCCGGTGGCCCCTCTGCTAGGCCTTTGGAGGTTCAGAATCTCCCTGGCAAGAACAGAGTCGGAGGTCCACTGAGCCCGGTCCACTGAGGCCGGCAGTACTTCCCCAACATGTTCAAGCAGACAAAGTACAGGGCAAAGGCTGGATTCATCCAAAATCAAGGCTCTGGTCTATGTGAAAACTCGTGGCTTCTCAAAATAATTTCTTTTAGCAACTAGGTGTTCAGAATCACACAAGGTCAGTGAAGAGGAACAGCCACTGGGTGTGGTGGAGCATACCTGGAACCTAGGACTCTGGGAGACGGGGCAGGAGGATCCCAAGTTCAAGCCCAGCATACACAACTTAGTAACTACTTAGTAACTTTGTGAGACCCTTACTCAAAAGGTTGGGAATGTAGCTATCTGTGCAAAGGGACCAGGTTCAGTTCCCCCAGAACTGTAAAAACAGTGATCTCTAAAATATGAGAATCTGAGTCAGTAAGGGATGGGGTGATGAAGAGCACTGGTAAACAGAGACAAGTCTTGTACTCGACTGCACGGTGTCCTGTCAGCTTTTCGCCACTGTGACCAAATACCCAGCATACATAATTTAAAAGGTTTTTTGGCTTATGGTTTCAGAGGGTTGGGTCCAAGGCAGGACAATTATGGCAGAAGGGCACAGAGGAAGGAAGATGCTCACCTCATGGCACCCAGGAAGCAGAGAGCAAGGAAGGAACCAGAACAATGAGAGGGAATCAGGGACAAGAACAGACTCTTCTAGGTCACACCCCAACAAACATCGATTCAGCTATGAACCCGTCAGAGGAAGGATCCACTAACAAGGTTATTTCTTCCACAACCCAATCACCGTCTGAAAACCCTACCTCTGAACATATGAGTGTGGGAAACATTTTAGACCTAAGCCATAATACATGTAAGATGACTATAGTTTTAAAGAAAGCACATTGCAAATTTCAAATAGCTACTGGAAAGGACTTTGCTGTCACACCACAGAAGTGGTACGTGCTTAGGGCTAGGATATGGTAATCAGCCTATTTGAACATTGCACAATGTATACACACAGAGAAGCATCACGCGGTACTCCAAAACGTCGTGCAATTATCACAGGTCCATAAGAGAAAAAAATTGACCTTGTTGACACTGATCCGTAATCTCAGCACTCTCGTAGGACGAAGCAGAAGGATGACAAGTTAGAGCCCAGCCTGAGTAATTTAGCAACTTAATTAGACTTTTTCTCCAAACAACAAAAAAAAGTGTTTTTAAAGGATTGCAGATGTAGATCACCGCAGAGACCCTGAATTCAGCTCCTAGTACCACAAAAAAAGGGAAAATACAAGTGGCTGGTTCCACTCATTCAGCCTCCCTGCAGGAGACTCAGCCTTGTTGTCCTCTTTGTCTCCTCCTCCTCGACAGCCCCAGTAGGCCCGCAGCCAATGAGAACTCCACAGAGCTGACGTGGGGCAGATTTTTAGTACCATCCACATAAAACAAAGGATAAACCTTAAGACCATTTTTCAAAGCCCTGCCATCTGGAAGTAATACGCACCTCTCAGCCACTTAGTCACAGGCAGATATGCTCAGGGACCTTTATGTAACAGTAGAGTGAAGAATATAAACATAAGCTCACAAATGTAGAAATAAAGAGTCCTCCCCAGCAGGAGAAGGACACCAAAGCTGCAGCTGTCTGTCCTTACCAGACACTTTCCTCATGTGTCCCTAGTGTCAGAGAGGCGCATGTGATTTTCAGTCCCTCTGCTGAGTTGAACTTTTGCACTCATTTCTGATGCTCAAGGACTTCTGTGTAAATGGAATCTCAGGGGTGGAGGAAAGAAAGCACAAGAAGCAATGAATGTATTTCTTGGCTAAAGAAAATACGACTCTGCATTCTAGAAAATGAGCTCCATCCCGGATCCAGGCATTCGGTGGACAAGCATCTGAAGGCACATGTGCAGGACGCGGGAGCCATGTGCTGCTAATCATAATGTTTAAGCGAGTTCTCCCCGCAGAGACTCGCCGGCTCTAATGACACACACATGTCTGGCAGATTCTGTGGGTCCTGATGAAGGTTTTGCATGAGTTGTTCAGGGCTTGGATTTTACTGGATCAGTACCAGGTGTGGGTCATGTAACAAGGAGAAAAATTGGAAAAAGATGTCTGTTGCACTCCTCTTTCCTTGTGGCTTCTGAGCCTTCTTTTATTTCTCTCACCAAGCTGTTTGTTTTGTCATCTTAAGCCAGTTGCTGTCCTGCCTCAAGCATTCTTGTTCTCTTTAGTTGTTAAAGATCTTTATTGGGTATGAAAGCTGGTGCTTTATCTCCATGACTTCAGAGCCAGCAACAAGGAAAACTTTGGGTGAAGCACTCCAAGGCTGCCTGGGAGAAACTGTGAAGAGGACTGAGCGTGAGTTTCCAACGCCTGTCATGTGGGAGATGGAGAATATCCTTCCAGATCAGGAGATTCTTGGGTGAAAAGGAAATGAATATGAGGTGCTATAACAGTGACCCACAGATTTGGTGGCTTAAGTGAGAAAGAAGGTTGTTTATCTCTCACTTCACAACCCTGATACACCTCAGGGACAGAAGAGCAGTATGCTATCTTTGGCATACAGGCTGTCTCTGCCTCCAAAAAGGTGGTACCAGCTCCTGCCATCACATCTGCATCAGATCAATGTGGAGAGAGAAAAAAACAAAGCAAATGCATGCTCATTTCTTTGGAGATTATGTGGTAGATATTGCTAGTTAGGCACCAAAATCTAACATCCCTTTTTGGTGGACAACACATTTACTGACCAGCTTCATAATTGGTTATGACTATGTGACAAAATTCTCTCCAATAGAATGTAGAAAGTGCAGGATTAGGAGAGTGAAACTTAATTCTGCCCCCACATCATTGGTTGGAGCTTAGTCAGTGGCCTCACCTACCCACAAAAGAGGCTGGTAAATGTCTGTGTCGGGGTCCCCTCTCTGTCATTCAAATGTCCCCATACACAATGATGGAAAATGATACTCAGTATGAATTCCATAAATAAGCAGCTATCCTAGGTCATGTGTAGTTGTCACTTTATTTAATTTGTGCCATAAGAGTAATAAATCCCAGTGGGAAAATGAGGCTGAGAGTTTAAGAAATTTATCCCCAGTTATTCAGCAAAATAAGACATAGATACAAGTCCCTGTCATCAGCCCTTGACTGCTCCCTACCACAGAACATCTCCACTGCACCATAAAACGGACTGCTCCGGCCCGTCACACTGACCCACACGTTACAGGTCCCAGGGCACTCCGACCAAGGTTGTGGACACAAAGCTGTTCCCTCTGGAGATGTTTAGCCCTCCATATGAGGGGAGGAAGTGAGTGCAGAAGAGGGCCAGGACTTCCTAAAGGGGTCCCAGGACCAAAACATTTCAAGACATCATGATCCTGAGCTCACGATGAGAAAGGAACAGCAGTAGGTCGTGTTCACAGTGGCGGGAGGATGGGATGGGGGACATGATACCTGTCTCACCATCCGATACTGAATCAGCCAGTTTCCCAACACGGAGACAAAATACCCAATATCCACAACTTAAAGGAAAGAGGTTTATTAGGTCCTGGTTTCCAGAGGGTTCGGTTCATGGGTAGTTCAGAAACAGCGTGGTAAAAGGCACAGCCGAAGAGAGTTGCTCATACTGTGGCAGCCAGGAAGCAAAGAGAAGGGAGGAGCCAGGGACAAGCACGCGCCCTTCCAGGCCACACCCTAGTGTCCGCCCTCCACCCCCACCCACCCCCACCCCCGGGCTCCCGGGCCTAACAGCGGACGCAGCTCTGCATTCACCATGGATGAATCCGCTGGTGAGGGCAGCGTCTCCATGATCCAGTCACCTTCCAAAAACCCCACTTCAACACCCATCACAGTCCTCTGCTTGTCTCTACCCAAACCGCTGCACTCACAGACACACTCCAACCTCTCTTCCAGGCCCTGGGGCTGGTGCAAAATATCCCAAGGAGATTATGTTTTGTTGGCTGCTTATGAGCCATGTCTCAAATTTAGAGATGTCTGGGCTTTATTTTGGCATCTTTATTCATCTATGAGCCATAATGAAACCCAGAAGAAAAAAGCCTGCATTAGATCATTCAGTCTTTTGGTTTTTTGAACTGGTTTTACTGTAGTACTGGGGATTGAAACTCGGGGCCTTTACACTGGGCTACATTCCCAGACATTTTACTCTTTTTTATTTTGAGACAAGGTCTTTCCAAGTCACTCAGTTGCCCAGCCTATCTTCAAACAGGCTGCCTCAGTCCCCCAGAATGCTGGGATGACAGGTGTGTACCACTCTCCCCATCCATTGCATCATTAAGTAAGGAGTCTTCAGTTGTGCTTGAGTTTTTAATCTTTCAGGACTGCCTCAATGTCCTGAATCAATTCAAAACATTTGTCTTTGACTTTGGGGAAGAGCCAGAAGTCCGATAGCCAGAAGTCCTATAGATCCAGAGACTAAGATGGATGAGGACATAAGATGATATTTTAGGGGCCTGCCTTTCCATCGGACGGCATTAGGCAGCAGCAGTCACTGTAGTTATAACCCCAACCGGTAAAGACACTGATGAAAGAGGACTCAACGAACTGCTTCTGAAACTGGCAAGAACAATAGGATGAGTGTGTTCAAAGCAATGAGCATGAATAGACATACATCTTTTACTATCATAAATTTATTTCATTTAAATATTTGTCATACATATTAATCACTCCACATATGAATGGGGGGGTGCATAAGTATTCATTTCATAATATGGTGAGAGGTGTGAGGACTGATGAGTTCTTTGGAAAGGAGCATAAGCAGTAGAGGCCAGAGCATGGCTTGGCAAAGACCTCCAAAGCCCTGATGGTGCCAGGTCCCTTCGGGCTGGTTCTCAGCTGCCATCACAGAGCCAGGAAAAGAGACACATCCTGAAGACGCTACCATGTCTTACTGTAGAGATGGCACTGGCCTCTCCAGAATCTACCCTTCATTTTCACTCACAGGGCCTCATAACACTGAGGCGAGCCAGCCAGGTGCACCCAATCAAAACTGATTCTCCCCCTAAGAGGCATTGTTCAGTCGACTTTAACAGGATTTGTTTCTGTCTCCACATCACGCAAGCCCTCCCTCTGGAGGTGAGTACACAATAGGAGTGTGACAAAGACCTGCAGCTCAGCAGAGGAGAAAGGACCAGGGCACAGGAAGAGCAGGACACAAACAACAGCCCCCTGCTGTCATCTCTCTACCCAGATAAGTCGAACCAGTCGTTAGCCTCACAAAAAGAAATCTTTAACCCAATTATGTCAAACCCCACTAGATACATTTTATCTAGGAAAAATATCATCTCTGGCAATCATAAAGAACATTAAGGTATTAGCAGCCGTCGTCTTCGAATTGCCTTGGAAGGGGAGCTGGAAATAATTGCACATCAGTTGTTCAAAAATCAGCAGTAAAAGAAATTTACATTAGTGTATAAATTACCCTCTCAGCAATATAAATTAGGATTTTATACCTCCTAATGACAACTGTACAGGCCCTGGCTGTGCTAAGCAGAGATTTCCTGGAGGACGGGGAGGCTGTGCTCCAACTGCAGCAGACACCTGGGCCCCAGCGCTGAGCAACAGTGATCTGAAGCTGCCTGGCGCCTGCCTGGAAACCAGCCCTGCTGGGAGACGCAGCGTCTGCTCAGCTCCAGCCCTGCCTCCCTTCCCCGGAGGACATACAGCCCACACCAGCCCTTCCAGGGAAAGCGAAGCTCTGGATTTACCCGTGAAGCTGTGAGGTGACCAGCACACTGGGCCGGGGGCTGCTTCATCAGTGTGTGCAGCTATAAAGCCGGCTTTCGACTGGGTCGTTTACACAGAGCAGAACTTTCTTACAGGCTGGAGACCGGAAGTCTAGGTCAAGGGCCTTCCGGTCTTCACCCTTGCGATCAAAGGCCTGAAGGTAAGACAGTGTGGAGTTAGGGGACAGACTCCACCTTCTACCCCCTGGCTAACAATGGTCTTTGTCTGCTCATGAGGACAGAGTCCTCCCCACTTGATCACCTCTTAGCAGTCCCAATTCCAGAAGCTGCAGCAATGGGGGTTCGCTTTTCCTCACAGGAGCTTCAGGGGACACCTGAGGCCCGTGGGGGCTTGAGCTTCAGTTGCTCAGGTCTGTGGCAGGGAATCCTAAACAGTTGAGAATCAAAGGCCATCTTTTTTGGCAGGGCCAGCCAGAAACAGCTGGAAACTGTCAGAGGACAGCCCGGGTGGAGTGTGAATCATGGGGAGGCTCCTTCTGTGACAGTGACAGAAGCCAGAGGCGATGTCATTTCACAAGGCAGGTAGCAGGAGCAGACAGGCTGCTGCTGGCTTCAGGAACAGAAATCCATGCACTCAGAGCTCGAATAATGGATCTGAAGTTCTCTCTCAAAACCCCCACAACAAGTAGAGCCATTTCTTGACTCTGCAGAAGAACACATTCTGATTGCATATGTGCCTACTTTTTTGACTAGTCACTGTTAAAGAGAGGAGGGACTATCATGATTGGCTGGGCTTGTGTTCCCTACTATGGTTTGGACTGTTGCCATGGTGGCAGTGGTAATGATGGGATGTCTTCTCTCAGCAAAACCTGTACAGAAGGAGAGAAGAACAGTTCTCCCAAGGGAACAAGGGGCTGACTCTCCCAGAGAGTGGTTTGTTCAAAGTCCCAAGAACTCATCGCTGAATCCAGAACCACAACCTGTAGCCCCTCCTAGTCCCTGGCTCCCTGCCCGAGCACTGTATCCAGTGAGAGACTCACATCTGGAGCAGAGGCTGATCCAATGAAGAGGCCTGTGGATGCTCATTTTCTCAAGAAGCACAGGGGCCATGAACTACAGCCCTGAATGAGAGCAGGAGTGGGCAGCTGCACCTTAAATAGCTTCCCAGGAGATCGGAGCACACTGAGTACCAGCAGCTCTCATGAAAGCCCTGGGTCTTCAGAAAGGCCCTGTACAGACCGCAAATAAAGGGAGCAGAGTAAGATATCTAGGGTCAGGCATGGTGGTCCATGCCTATAATCCTAGTATTCTAAGAGGCTGAGGCAGGACGACTGCAAATTCAAGCTCAGTCCAAACAACTTAGCAATTTAGCAAGACCCTGTCTCAAAAGGAAAACTAAAATTGGGCCAGGGATTTTGCTCAGTGGTTCTGGCACCTGCCTTGCAGATGCAAGGGCACAAGTTCAATCCCAGTAACCACATACCACAATGCCAGACATAGAGGCTCATACCCACCAGCCATCAGTACGACCCACCACAGTGCCAGGCATGGTGGCTCAGGCCCGTAATCTCAGCACTTGAGAGGCAGAAGCAGGAGGATTTCTATGAGTTCAAGGATAGCCTGGGCTACATAGTGAGGTCAGATCCAGCCCAAACTACAAAGCAAGACCCTGTCTCCAAAAAAAGAAAGAAAAATAAAATTAAAGTTGTAAGTGTAAAGCTCAGTGAAAGACCTTAGGTTGCGTCCTCAGTATCACAAACAACAAAAATTGTGTAGGTCACAATATAGAGGAAGGGGTCAGGATACATCTGGAGGTCAGGGCTACATCTTGTGTGCATTGTTGGGATCCATGGTCCCACTGGGTGAACTCCTACAACTGCAGACTCACAGCCTCTCCCAGGAAGAGAAAACCTGGGATGGAGCCCATTTCAGAGAGATACAGAGGGACCCTGCTAAGGTCTTGCTGAGCTCCTGGCCACCCGGGCTCTCACCAGTTAGCCTAGCTTCCTCCCCTTTCCTGGGCTTCACCTTCCCCACTGGACCTGGAGCTTCGCCTCCCAACCCCTGAGCACAGCTCCCTAACTGGGGGTCCAGGGTCCTTAGTCATCCGGGCTCAAGACATGGTGGCTTGATTCTGACATATTAGGGCTGTCCGTCCCCAGCAGAATTGGAAATCCACAAGAGAACCCAAACAGGAATGTGGGAAGCAAGAAGAAGCAGGTTTGGTGCCCACTTTGCTATTTACAAGCTGCTAAGAACATTCTCATTGTTGCAGATACTGGAGGCCGAATCTGCTTATCTTGGATGCAGGAGTCAGGACAGAGTGAAGAATAACGAGACAACGTCTATGAAGGTCCAGCACACCTCCCACCTCACCCAAAGGCCTGTGCAAGCAGGAGGCTCTGGCTTCCTGCCTCTCCTCTAAGACAAAGTCACCTCTTGCCCTTCCACAATCCCACAGGCCAAGAGCCCGGTCCTGACTGACTGGTTGATTAATTAACATGCAGACCAGGTCTCTGGCAGGACATTTTTTTAGGATTAAAAAATCCCTGGAGAAAGAAATGTTATGTGTGACTTGTCAACAAACCCCAGCACATTTCAGCAAAATAAACATCTGATTCTGGAAAAACTTAATTAAAACTGCTGTTGGTGCTCAATTGATTTACACCATCGTTTCCAGCCTTCCCCTGATGATTCCCTGGAGAGACACCAATTATCTCCTGGGGATGTTGTGAAATTCTCAAAATACTCTCCTAAACAACATGAATCTTTAATGCACTTTAACTGTTTAAAAAAAAAAAGAACAGATCACACAGCACTTTTTCCACAAGAAAAGCTTCAAAGTTTGAAGGGAAATGAAGTTGAAAATATGTAAAAAAAAAAAAAAACCTTGTGCCCACAGACTCTGAGAGGCATGGGCTTAACTCCAGGAAGTCCCCAAACTCTGACTGTGACCCACTGGGTGTGGTCACTGGGGAAAACCCCAGCCCGCACTCTTCACCTTACTGGAGAGGGCTGGACTTCATAGATAGAAAAGGAGAAGCCAGGCCCTGGGTTTCTCTGCCTCCGGCAGCAAATCCTGGATCAGCAGCCTGCCATGGGACTCAGAGCTGTCCCAGGGAGACTGACCACATCCCTGTCACCTCCTGCCATCTGTCCCTAGTCTCAGCCCTTCTATCCTTATTGCTTCCACAATGCTCTTCTGATAACTTTTGTATTTTTTTCTAACTCTTCTTGTCCACAGCAAGACTCGTGATCCATTACATGTTCCATCCTCCTCAGAAGTTCAAATTCAAAATTATAGAGATAGCCATCCACCTATTATGATATTTAGGCCAGCGAAGGACCATACATACCTTAGTGGATCCCATAAGGTTATAACAGAACGGAGAAAAGTCCTACCACTTGATGACAACATAGCCAAGGGAACACCATAACATATAACATTATTTGTGTCTGTGGTAAAACAGCTATACACAAAACTACCGGGCTCCAAATTATGTAAAAGTGTAGCACATATAATTATATAAAGGTACATGATGCTTGATCATGATTTTTAAAAATGATTGTGTCAAGCAAGCCTGGTGGCACACATTTATAAGCCCAGTAGTCAGGAGGCTGAGGCAGGAGGATAACAAATTCAAGACACTTTTCCAACAAATTTATGATTGACACTGGATGTCTTTGGAATTATCACTGCGGAGAGGACGTCTCTCCATGGGAATGAATTTTGAGCCCCTGACTGTTACAAACAACAGTCCTCCTCACTCCTTCACTACTGCGGAACTGGTCCCTCTACCCTCCCCCATGGTTTATGGATAGATGATAGTTGGATGAATGGATTGATGAGTGATGGACGGGCGGATGACAGGTGACTATAAGGGTGGTCATGGTGACTATAAGGGGCGGTTCATGGATGGATGAATGGAAAGTGCGGTGAGTGCAGAGATGTGTCACTTGATTAATTAATGAATGAGTGAGAAAATAAATGAGAGAAGGAATGAGACATCCACACTGGAACATCTGCCTTCGAGTCTAAAAGGACTCCCTGCCCTCTTCAGCCTGACCTCCAAAGAATAAAACATGTCAAAACTGCAGGAAAGGAGTTGGAGGTTTCAAGAAACTGGTGTGGGGACATTTCAGTTTGAGAGCTGACACGGAGTTGGAGAGAATCCAAATTGCTAAACCCCTAAAATCATGGGCCTCCTGAGTCTCTGAGGATAAGAGCCCTGGGTCTGATGCCTCCCATGTCCTGGGTAGCTGCTGCCTGACCTGCGTCTCCAGAAACAAGAACCTCAAGACTGCGACTTCTTCAGAACTCCAGGCCCCACCAGAGTAGGGCTTCCTTGTCCTCCAAAACAACTTGAAGGGCCAAGAACACTGTCCCCAGCTTGAAGAGATGCGTGCTGCATGCGCTCATCTCTCCAGCCCTGCATCATCCACGGTTCAACCAGCTCTGGACGCCACGTGAACCAGGAAACATGTAAGAGGTGGGGAGAGCAGAGACGAAGACTTCAGACTGTAGACTCAAAGTGCCTGGCTCAGCACCAGCTCTCCCTGACTATATGCCCTGGGAAAGACGTCAACTCTGCCTCAGTTTCCCCGTCTATAAAGTGATTTTAATTCTCACCTCTTGAGGCCATCTCAAGGATTTACAGCTCAGAGTCTGGAGGGCACTGTACAGGGCCACCTGCACACAGTGGTTCTCAACCAGTGATGGCGATCTGATATTGGTGACTGTGGGGACAAAGACACTAGTGGGGATGGTGAGGCTTGAGACACATCCCCAAGACACAAGGAAGAATGTGACGTTCGGCTGTTGACTGTAGCCTAGCAGAAAGTTGACTTGGCTTTGATCCTATTCCTGACACGGAGTTTCAAGAGCCTTGGAATGTCCTGTTCATGAGTCCATTTGGACCGAGGTAGAAGGACCTCTATACTCTTTCAGGGTGGGGACTGGTCCCCAAACAAAACAACTGGATTAGAAGGTTAGGACACTCAGCCTTGAATCCAGCCTCAAGGAGGGGGAAAGGACTGGAGACAGGATTCAGTTTTGAGACCAGTGATATTACCAACCAGGCCTGCGCAGTGAGACCTGCGTGAAAACTCTGAAACCACAGGCTGGGGAGATGACATCCCAAGAAAAAGCATGGAGACTCTGTGCCACCGCACACCCTACCCCACGGGGCTCCCCTACTCTGCTTTCTGGGAGCTGGACACTTTCTAATAAAATGGTGAGTGTAAGGACAGCATGTGCCTGGCCTTGGGAGAGGGATGAGAACCCAGCATGAGGTCCATGCTACCTTTATGTAGACAGCCTCAGAATGGAGTCAAATGTTACAATGCTGCTGCTGCTGCTGCTGCTGCTGCTGCTGCTGCTGCTGCTGGGAGGCAGGAAGCAGACAGGAGCAGGGGGCGAGGGTGGCGGCAGATCTGGGTTAGGGGCGCAGCATGAAGGCACCAGTTGTAGATGGCCCCGCCTCCTCCACCACCGTCTCCCTTCTCTCGGGCCTACCTTTGCTAAATACTCAGAAACAGACAAACAGGAAGGAGCATGGCGCTGGTTGACTGTGATCAGAGAGCTAGAACCTCAAGCCTCTCTTGTCCGCTCAAACCAAGGACAAGTCCTCCAGATGCCCCTCCTCGTATCTCTGCCCCATCCGCAGCAGCCTGTGTCCAATCTGCGGACTGCAGGTGTGGGGAGAGGGTGTGGGGCCGCAGAGCAACGCTGCCAGTGATGTAACAGTGCTGAGGGAAGAAGATGCATCCCAAGGAAGATCGGTGGTGTGACAAATTCCCCCCCAGGGTCACACTCCCTTTAAGCACTAATAGAATCCATAAGAAGCGAGTTCCCTGTGAGCAGGGCGTCTTCCTGAGGGGCCTGTCCTCTCCGTACTGTGCAGTGACAGCCCTCCCAGGACCAGCTGTCTTCCCACCTATCGCTTCCTTGGAGAGAGGGAAGTCTGAGTTTGACAGAATAGCACAAACATCTTTCAGGCTGGCGGAAGTGCTAAAGGAAGGAGGTGTGGGTGCCAGGCCTAACAACCTCAGTGCAAAGGGACACCCAGGGACCGGGATTTGAAACCCTGATCTCTTCTCTACCAGGACCGCGTCTTTGGCAATCCGGGCTTATTCTCCACCTTGGTCTCTTCCATTCTGACTTGAGATAACATGACCCACTCACAGGATTGTTGAAGGATAAAATAAAGTGGTGCACGTTGAGATGCCCAACCCAGAGGAGGAACATCTAGCTTGGCGCTGCTTCCAACAGGCCCATGGCAGAAATACCAGATGATGCTGAAGATTCAGAGTCCTGGGCCCCAGAATCTCACCTGCTAGGAAGGGCCCAGACCTCTCTGTCTCCCAGAGGTTCTGCAGGAAAGCGCAAGCCCACAATGCACCAGTCCCCAAACATGGCAACGAAGTGAGCAAGGCCAAGGGGAGAGGGAGGCAGGCTGGGCGTCCTTGGCATAGCATTGTCTGTCTCTCACTTCTACAGTGATCACAGCTTCCTCACACCCCTCTCGTGGCCAAGCTGGCTGAGACACTGCCTCTAGTCTCAAGTTCTTTCCTGCTAACATTTGCTGCAGTACCCAAACTTCTAGGACAGTGGTTCCCAAACTTAACATACTTTGGCATCTTCCAGGGAGGTAAGAGAGGAGTTTGGGAGCACAGGGCCCTGGTAGCCATCCCCAGAGTGTTAGATGCCACAGAATTTAACAGGGGCCAGCTAACTGGGTCCAATCAAGAAGCTGAGCATTTCCATGAAGGCAGTGTCCCACAGCCACAAATGTGATGTCAGAACTTGGCCCCTGGGAGAAGTAGAGCTTTTGTTACATTGTAAGGGTCATTGTGGCTTTCTCTGTGACCTCTTTTCCAAGAGGAGCTCAATTGTCCCCCTACAATGCACAGGTAAAAGTACCGACCCCAGATGGGGACTGGAAAGAGGTCATGACATTAACATACAGGCCTGGGCTGGGGATTTAGCTCAGTGGTTCCGGCACCTGCCTTGCAAGTGCAAGGTCCCAAGTTCGATCCCTAGTAACCACATATCACAGTCCCAGGCATGGTGGCTAACATCTGTAATCCCAGCACTAGGGAGGCAGAGACAGGAGGACTGCTATGAGTTCAAAGCTAGCCTGGGCTACATAGTGAGCTCAGGGCCTATCTGAACTACAGAGTGAGACCCTGTGTCAAAACACTAAAAACAAAAAAATACTCATCTCCCGAAACCTTCCCCCCGGGTGACAGCAGTAGGAAGCCAGGGCCCTGGGATATTAATAGTTCATGGTGCTGATCCTTCATGAATGGGGTCAGGGCTCTTAAAGAGGCCCAAGTTACATCCCTGTCCCTTTCTCTATTGAGTGAGAAGCCATCAGCTAGGAGCAAGGAAACAGATCCTCATCACACAGAAAACTCACGGCACTTTGACCATGGACTTCTCAGCATCCCAAACTAGGAGAAAGGACGCCATTCTTCCTAACCCACCTGGTGTGTGACATTTGTATTCCCGCAGCTCTAACACACGAAGACAATTCTTATGACACCCAAGTAAACTAGTGGCCTTGGATATGTGATACTTGAGTGGCTTTTTCATTATAGGTGGTAAAAGAAAACAACTATTTGAGTAGAGCATACCTCTAGTCCCCACTGCTTGGGAGGCATGAGACAGGAGCACTGCAAGTTCAAGGACAGCCTGGGCAACTTAGCAGCAAGAACTTCCCCCAAAATGTAAAAAGGACTGAGAATGTACACCAGTGCAAAAGCCCTGGGTTCAATCCCCAATACCAAAAAAGAACAAAACTATTTGCATCTGAAACAACAGACACTTTTCAGATGAAGTAAAAGCAGCCGAGAAACACAAATGTTCAGCATCACTGATCATTCGAGAGATGCAGATGTAAACAACACTGAGATTCTGTCTCACTCCACAAAGAATGGCTGCCATAATGAAGTCAACTAACAACAAATGTTGGCAGGGATACAACAAGGAAGGAATTCTCCACTGTGTGAGGGAACGTAGACTGGTGCAACTACTGTGGAGATCAGTGTGGAGATTCCTCAAAAAAACTAGGATTAGAGGTCCCATTTGACTCTATTTCCCTCCTAAGTAAATACATGAAAGAATTAAAAGATTTATATCACAGGGACATATGTGCACCCATATTTATTGCAGCTTCGTTTGTGATAGCTGACTCTTGGAAACAGCCCAAATGCCCATCAACAGGAGACTGGATAAAGATGTGGTTTTTCTATAAAATAGAGTATTACTCAGGCATAGAGAATGATAAATTTGAGTCATTTATACTCAAATGGATGTACCTTGAGGACATTCTCATAAGTGGAATAAATAGGTCACAGATGTGAATACCATATCTTTCCTCTGGTATGAGAAATTGAAGGGGTAAATGAATTCTAAAATATATAATAGATATTGTGAAATGGAAAATATTCAAAGGAAAAGAGTGGGTAGGAGTAAATATAGGGAAAGAAAAAATGTGATGGCAAAAAAAAGCTTACCTATATAGGAGGTGGGAGATTGTAGGTGGGCAAGGGAATGGAAAAAAATGAGAAGTCATATCATGCACTGATACAAATTTTCAATGTTGTCTGTGATCATGATGTATATATAAAATGTACCAATAAAGAATCAATTTAAAAAAAAAAAACCGATTTGTGAAAGATCTCCATCCCTTCCCTTGACCTAGGCTCTACAATGGAAGCAGTAGTTTCCCTACAAGTGTTTCTGCACTCAATGGTACATTTCTTTCTCAGCCTCCTTAGAAACCTGGGCCAAGTAAAGGTGTGCAGGGACCGGGGCGGGAATGTGCAGGTCCCTCCCAGCCCTCGCCCCTGTTCCATGTGCTCCTTAAAGTCCTGTCTGCTCCTCCTGCCACTGGTCCCACTGGTCCCAGAAAAACCAAAATGGCGGAACTTCCTTGTGCCTCCTGTACCTCCCTCCACACACCGTCTCTGTCCCACTCAGTCCTCCCAGGGCGCCTAAGTACAAAGGAGGAAGAGAAATCAAGGGCAACTCACCCGAATTGTCCAGGGATTCTCTAAATGCTGATGCGGCTGCAGCTCCTCCACCGCACTGCACTTTGATTTATCCTCATTTTAATATCTCAGCACGTGAAGGGCACCCTCGTAAAGCATTATCGCAGCCTCTAAATGGAGAGAGATCGTTTCCCTCGTGCCAGGGCTATGAAATTCCATTCCCATGATCAGCAGCCCAAGAGGAAATCGTCAGCCGAGGTGAAGAGCGTTAATACAAATCGAGTGAGGTTCTTTCGCATCCTACAGAGCAAAGCACTTCACAGCCATTAATGCGCTGCTGTTTAAACAAACTCACTTTCCGTGGAGAGAGGTGGTGCCCGGCCAGGTGAGCCGGCAGAGTTCCGGAAGGAGGGAGCACTGTCCAGATGTTCCCAGGGAGCCCCAGCTGGCCCTGCCCAGCACAGACCCGGGTCCACCAGAGTGTTAAGAGTGCAGAGCCGGTAGGACCCAGAAGCCTGTCGTCACATGGCAGCAACAGATGCACTGGTCATATAGGACATGCCAGGGGCCTGGAGAGGAGGGCACGGCACGGGCCACAGGCACTGCTGACGATCCCAAGTGCTGGGAGTGAGGAGGGGAAGGCAGATGAGCTGCCAGGCCTGTGGTGTGAGGAGAAGCAGGTCAATTCACTTCTGACTCTGTGATCTCCATGTACTCTGAAGATGGAGATGGAGGAGGAGGGTCTGGACCCAGCGACACCTGTCCCCCAGACTCAGACACAGCAGCATGAACACCTCAGTGAAGCACATCAGAGCATCAGACCCTGGGAACACACCAGAAAGTCGGCAGGGAAGAGGAGGAGGACTAAACAGGGTACTATGAATCAGGATAAAGTAGCCTCAACTGCCAGGCTATGGAACCTAGAAATGAAAGGAATCCCTGAGGACTGAATTCTTGGGGTCCAAAGTTCCCCCAAAGAAAAGGAGCTTGAGCTGAGCTGGGAGGAAAAGAGGGAGAGAAACTATCCTTAAAAGTGGTGTGGAGGCCAGATGCAATGGTGCACACCAGTAATCAAAATACCGTAGGAGGCTGAGTCAGGAGGATCCCAAGTTTGATCCAAGCAAAAAAGAAATAAAAAAAGGCAGGCAAGCAGCCAGGCCATATTGTTCAATGCAAAGGTTTTTTATTCAATCTCCAGTACTGCCAAAAAAAAAAAAAAAAAAAAACCAACCATACAAGTGGGGGTAGCCAGGTGGAGAGGATGTCTTTGTCATTTTCCTAAACTTTGTCACTCACAGCTTAAAGGAGGAAAGATTTATTTTGGTCCAGTTTTTAGCGATCTCGATCCATAGTTGTTGACTCTAAGGCAGGAAGGACATGGTGGAGGAATCTGGCGGTGGAGACGAGCTCACTGCATGGTGGCCGGAAGTAGAGAGACGGGAGGAACCGGGTCAGGGAAGGGAAACCAACCCTTCCAGGCCATGCCCAGGTGACGGCCTCTTCCAACCAGGCTCCACCACCCAGCCTCACATGCTGCTCTCAACTCGGGTAATGAATCCACAGATGAGCACAGTACCCCGTGGTCCGGTCACCTTCTAAAACTCCAGACTGAACACAAGCGACTGTGAGGATGTTGAGATCGAAACCATTAACACTAGAAGAGAGCAAAGGCTACGCACGCTGATGACCCCCGCACTTTACACCCTCGGCGTGGTAAGGACTGGAGGGGAGCACCTACTAGCCTATAAACAGATCACGGGCCATTTTTATGAATGAACAAGGTTGCGTTTTTAAATGCGACGGCAAGCCAGGGCTGTAGCTAGGCAGTAGAGCTGGCCCCGAGCATGCCAAGGCCCTGCGTTCCATCCCAGGCACCTAATAAATAATGTAGTAAAATACAGCCGCAAACACAACGGCTTCCTTTTAAAATCATTCTCCACGAACAGAGCCATGACGGACAAGATCGCCCTGGCCATCCATCAGACACACTTAAGGCGTTTGAAGGGTTGGGATGGGATCCGACAGACTAGCAGGCAGACGTGACAAGCAGCCTAGGAGGACCAGCAGCCTGTGAGGACCGCTCCGGCGCGGCTGGCTCACGATGTCACCTGCAGCCTGTGGAGGCCGCCACCTCACAAGGTGAGGCCAACATCACCGCACAGTGGGGAAGAGGCTGAGCGCCAGATTCTCGCATATTAATTTATCTCATTTACTCTCAGCTTTTCCTGCTGAGTCATGGCCTCCTGCCTCTCCTTACAAGTGAGGAGAGTGCAACTCGGAGAGGAGCGGTAAGAACCACTCACTGTCACGCAGCAGCGCATGCTGAGCTTGGGCTCGAACTCTTGCGGTACCCTGGGGCAGAAACGACTCAGCGGCCAGCACCTTTCTGCCCGCTTCACCATATCCCTTCCTGTCATAGTCCACCCGGGATGCTGCTCCGGTCAGGAACAAGATCGATAGAAAATATACGTATAATTATGCAAGGGGCTTTGTTAGGCTCAAAAGCGAGAGACATGACGAAGGCCATGTGCCGGAAGCAGAGTCCACAGTGGCCGTGAGGTCCAGGAGCCGCTCAGCCCAAGAAGATGGAAGCTGAAGGTCGAGAAGCAAGGCTGAGGACTGGTTGGAGTTGCAGGCCTGGAAGCCCTGCAGGGTGTCCGGTGCAAGACTACACAACCAGGATGCAGAGACTGGAGCCGGGCGCCACAAAGGACACACCCACTCCGGAAGTCTGGCGCTTTTCAGAATAAGCACCCTCCTTTCTCCTTTCCTTAGCTTCCATCCACGCTACAAGCCTATTGGTTCATACTTCGCAGGTCCAGGGCGGTCTCTTCCTCTCAACTGGCTGACGTGTATGTCAGTCATCCACCGATGCATCTAGAATAGGGCATCGCTAATCTGCTAGGCAGTTTTTAATCCATTCAAATTCACACAACATGACTAATGGTCACAGATGCTGTAATAAAATACCAGAGACTGGACGGGTTATACATAGTAGAAACTTATATCTCGAAATACTGTAGTCTGCCAAGTCTAAGATCAAAGCGCTGGCAGATACAGTGCCGAGCACCAGCAGCTCCCCGGTTCCTACATGGTGGTCACCTCGCTGTGCCCTCCATGGTGGAAAGTGGGAGCACTGTGGGGTCGCTATTTTAAGGGCACTCACTCCAGTCCTGAGGATATTCTCGGCTCCCAAGTTTCCCACATCCTCACGGGAGCACCAAAGGTTGGGCTGCAACATACACACTGGTCTGGGGATGACAGAATCAGCCCGTGACACCTCCTTGAAGCCATTGTGGTGACGCCCCAGGGACACCCAAGCCCTCGGCCGCAGATCCCGCCCCTGACATCAGGGCGCCGGGCAGATCTCATCAACTTTTCACCCGAGATCTGCTTTCCCTGATACGTGGAGTCTAAAAATGAAGTGACATGAAATTAGAAGGAAGATTAATATTAGACAAGAAGAAAGGAGTAAAGGAGGGAGTGGGGCGGCTGGAAGGGAGGGCTACGGGTGATGGTGCTGATCAAAATATGTCATCCGCATGCAGGAAAATGCCACACGGAAATCCAGTATTGTATAAAATTAATATGCACTAATAAAAATATTTTTAAAAGGATCAGGGAGACAGATCCCCATATGCCAGCTATTTGCAATGGAAACTAAGCCCCCCAAGAGCCCAGGAGGACCCCCAGGCCTGACCACATGGCCCCAGGAGCAACACAACGTGACAAGGACAGGGCCATGGCTCACCCACTTCCGTGTCCTCATGGTTAGCTGAGCACGATGGGAAGCAGGACGAGGAGGACAGGGCCCCTGGAGTCCAAGGGCTTCGCCAGCCTCTTCTCCACACTTCTGACTTTCAGAGGTGCTGGACGGAAACCCCCAAATCACTATCCCCAGTAGGGAAAGAAGAAAAAGCAAGATTTGAAGAAAGAAAGTCAGCTGAGAGTAAAATCCTGAAATGCCACTCAAGGCAGCTAAGGAAAGAGAAAAGTAAACTTGGACTAGAAGTACGCTCCTTAGCACCATGAAAAGAATCGCTTCTTCCACGCCCCAGTCAGCAAGGAAATGACGTGAGAAAGAGCCAGTCACCAGTGCAGGGAGCATCCACCAAACCCAGCTAGAAGCGGCCAGAGTTGAGGTTCAGAACCATTTCCAGCCAGTGGAATGAGGAAAAACCCTGCTGCTGTAGGTGACCAATGCCTGCCTGGAAATAGCAGTGACAGCAGCACCAGCCACACGGGTTCCCAGCACAAGCAGACTTGGTAGCTCTTCCGTGAAGTTGGGCGGCTCAAAGTCATTCTGACCACATTTTGTGCGTGCACGCAAGAGCCCGGGCTGGTTCTGTGTGGGGACTGGTGTCTGCGCGCCTCGGTCTCCTTTGCAGAAGGGCAGCGTGAGTCAGGGAAGGCTGAGTTGCACTGCGGGACGAACAATCCCAGACTGCAGTGGAAAGGCACAAGCTTCTGTTCTCTGTGTGGCTCCGCTGGCCCTGCCTGGCACCATTGCCCTTCCAGTGCAGCCGGTGGCACAGCCACCAAGTCAAGTTCTGCTGGCTGTGTGCAAAAGAAAGCCAGCACCGTGAGCATCGTTCTCAAAGCCACTGCCGGAAGCAACATGCAAGACTCCCGCTCCCAGGCACTGGCCAAAGCAAGCCTCAGGGGAACTTCACCCCACGTGGAGGTCGGCAAGGGTCTCTGAGCAGAACCCAGTTTCCACAGGAATGGGTCGATGAGTCAGCGCTTACTAGAGTCAGATGGGGAAGAGTGTGGATATTTGGCCGCCCACTAGAGACTCAAAGCATCCACCCAACAGCCTGGATCCCACGGCAAGCTCTCCTCCAAGTCCATAACAATGATCTACAAGAAGAACCAAACTCCACTGGTGGAAGCCAGAAAGTCTGCACTGGCAGTGTAAAGGATCCACACCAGAAGGCCGAGTGATCCACACTGGAGCCAGGAAGCAAAGCTCAGGGCAAAGATAAAGGACAGAGGTTCCCCAAAGGGAACAACAGCCATCCTCGGTGGTGGTAAGGACCCCGAGCTCTTCCTC
Source organism: Petromus typicus (assembly GCA_004026965.1). Taxonomy (NCBI): domain Eukaryota; kingdom Metazoa; phylum Chordata; class Mammalia; order Rodentia; family Petromuridae; genus Petromus; species Petromus typicus. Next base: position 5,644 of record PVIR01005584.1, on the reverse strand, counting down.
CACTAAGAAAAGCTGAATTCAGTGACCAGAGCAGTTGTGTTTGTATCAGCAAAACCATCCACAGCAAGCTTCTTCAGGAAAATGAACAGTACCTGACCTTCCCCTTCCTCCCCGCTCTATGCCATGCTGCAGAGAGTCCTCAGGTGGGTCTTCTGTGCCCCAAACCACACCGAGTCAGATCAGCTGGGTGTTGCCACGTAAGCTGACGGTGAGTCCGCCACACCAAGAACCAACAAATGGAATCACATCAAATTAAAAAGCTTTAGCACAGAAGAAAAAACAACTGACAGAGTGAAGAGGCAACCTGCAGAATGGGAAAAACAATTCTGCCATCTATGTCTCAAAAGACTCACACCTGTAATACAGATAGAACTAAAAAAAATATCAGAAATAAAAATAAAGCCCAAATAAATAAAAAGCCCAATGAGCAAGCAGGACCAGGGATTTAGCTCAATGGTTCTAGCTGCTGTCTTGCAAGCACAAGGGCCCAAGTTCGATCCCCAGTAACCATATACAACAATACCAGGCATGGTGGCTCATGCCTGTAATCCCAGAACTCAGGAGGCAGAAGCAGGAGGATTGCTGTGAGTTTAAGGCTCAGCTCAGGGGCAGCCTGGACTACAAGGCGACATCCTGTCTCAAAAAAGTTTTAAAAATAAAAAAACTTTTAAATGAGCAAGCGAAATGAACAGAAAAAAAAAAAGGACCAATGGACAATAAACGCATGAAGAAATGTTTAGAATTGCTGGCCACTAGAGAAATACAAATTGAAACAACACTGAGATTCTATCTTACCTTAGAAATAATGACCATCAGCAAGAAATCAAATAGTACAAATGCTGATGAGGCTTCAAGGAAAAGGCGCCCTTCTCACATTATTGAAATATAAAACTCTTACAACCATGATGGAGATCAGTGTGGAGATTCCTCAAAATATTAAAATTTGAAACTCCATTTGAACAGCTATTCACCTTCTAGGTACCTTCTTTTGCAAGTTAAAGATACCATATTCCAGGGATACGTGCATATCTATGTTTATAGCACCACAGTTCACAATGGCAGCCTATCTGACCATCAACAGATGAATGGATAAAGACATTGCGGTATTTACACTTAGTGGAGTAGTACTCTGCCATAAAGAAAGATGAACTTAAGTCATTTGTAGGAAAATGGATGTACTTTGGGACCATAATACTAACTGAAACAAACAAGACACACAAGCTCATGGTCACATGCTGCTGATTTTCCTGGAGAAGCTTGCTGTAGATGGTTTTACTGATACAAGCTTCTTTGGCTTCTTTGATATGAGAAATCCAAATTTTAAATCAAGAACAAAATGAAAGAGAAATAATAGGATGCAGGGAGATAGATCCTTCTCAAAAGAGAAGGGGGCTGAGAGATGTAGGGAGGAGAGGAAAAGGGCATGAGAGAGGAATCAAGGTATATTATGTACATGTACCAACTTCTCACAAGGAAAGTAAACATTATATACTGCAAACACGTACTAAAAAAAAAACTTAAAAAGAAGATCCAGAACCTTTCTGAGCAGGAGGAGAGATGAGAGAAGATGAGGGGATAGAGAAGAAGAGAGGCAGGAGAAGAGATACCCACTTTCTCGACAGGGTCTCGCTTTGTAGTTGAGGCTGGCCCTGAGCTCAGCCTCCAACTCACATCACAGCAATCCTCCTGCCTCTGCCTCCCAAGTGCTGGGATTACAGGTGTGAGCCACCACGCCTGGCACTGTGGTATGTGGTACTGGTTGCTTCTGGGGTGAGTCTCCACGCCCAGTATGTTATGTGGTTACCGGGGATCGAACCCGGGCCCTTGAGCTTGCAAGACAGGCGCTAGAACCAGTGAGCTAACTCCCTGGCCCCAAGAAAAGGTTTCTTTAACTCACAGTTTTGGAAGCTGAAAGCCCAAACTTCCCAGTGCCAGCTGTGGCCAGGACCCCCTGGACTACGTGTCACAGCAGATGGCGTCACTATGACAGAGCAGTGAGAGGGAGAGATCACAGAGGAAGGCAGGAAACGAGAACCAATGGAGAGGGTCCAGTCACCCTCCACTGAAACTCCCAACGTCACCGTCCAGGAGACCAAACTCCCAACACAGGCAACGCTGAGAACACACTCAGCAGTCCAGAGCATAGCACTCAGCGGATCACACTCGCAAATTCCCTGCCCCTTCCCTGAGGGACAGACAACACATGACCCTCTGCATGAGCTCAATGCCGAGGCCTAAGGGAAACCAGAATCCAGTCCCACAACTTCCACTCTCCTGCTGGAGCCAGAATTGCACTGCACACACCACACAGAGGACAAAGCAGGAAGAGAAATGTGTGAGCATCGGGTGGAAAATGGTGGGGATGGGAGAGAGGTCTGTGGATGTGGAGGCAAGCTGTCCTCGGGGATGGAAATTCATGGAGACAGCAGTGGTCGCCATTTCCCTCTCCCCTTTCTCTCTGTGTACACAGGCCACTTTGTCTCCCAAATCCTGAGTAGTAGCTAAATAGGTTCCAGCCAATGACTTGAGGGGCAGTGATTGTGCTGCTTCCATAAGAAGCAGAAAAGACAGCTGCCACTTCCATCAACGGCTCATAAAGAGCTGGAACCACAGAACTCGAGGAAGCTCCATCGCTGAGTCACCCCCAGTAGGACAGCGGCCTTCCAGAACTGACAAATCCTCCATGAACTTAGAGGGAGAAAGAAGTAAATGTGCATGAGTTTGGCACCGAGAGGAAGGCATTTCTTTTGTACAGTGATATACATGATCTAATCTAATCTATGGTATCACTATCCACATCTAGTCTAACCTCTTCTGGGGCGCAGGAGCTGTCCACCTGTACTCTAATAGAGGAGAAATAGCTGCAGCTCTGAATGTTACCTTTAGAATCAGACCAACTCTGAGCATGAAGAGAATATTCAGCCAACGGTACATCAGGACTATGTTTTCTTACAGATGTGAGAAGGGACCTTCGTTGATGTTCTTTTTGTATACTGCATACATTTCCTGTGGTCTCAGAGATTCAATCTCAGTTGTTCACAGGTGAGCAAAGTATGAGCAAGATAAAACTCTAGAATCTGATCATCTTGTCTTCTCTCCACTAGTTCCATGAAAAAAAGTTCTAAACTTCAAGCCATGACCAAAATTTAAACATCTTGGTAGCAGCCAGCATTTCTGAATAGAACAGAAGAATCAAACTGAGGACACTTCCCATATAACAAGACTCAGGATTTACAGGATTTCTGGTTTAGATTACTATATATTTATATTACCTGTGATCACACAAATATAAATGTAAAATATTTTTATACTTTCAAGCAACTTCATTTTACACTTTTTATGCAACTTTATTCTGTTTTATTTGCAGTGCTGGGGATCAAACCCAGCACCTGGCAAAAACAAAGATAAAGCTCTACCACCGAGCTCCACTTCCAGCTCCCTATTGCTCATACTTTGGATCATGGTCAATGCAACTTCAGGAAACAACTCACACACCCACAGACAGGTGAGTTGTCAAGCAAAGGGTGGTAAAGTGAGTCAATGGGATGTGACCCTACAATTAGAAGGGATGGCCTAGCAAGATTTTTAATAATGTGAATGGAGCTCAAAAGCTACACAGCAAACGAGATGCCAGACTCAGAAAAGCACAGTCTGTGTGACCTCATTTCTATGAAATTCCTGAACAGGAAAACCAATCAATCAGCAAGGCAGTGATTGTGGAGGGTGGCATATTGATTACATTGCAAATTGAACTGTCTGCCAAAAATTCAGATGTTGAAATCCTACCCTCCAAAACCTCAGAATAGGACCTTATTTGGAGAGAGAATTACTACGAGTCATCTAATTAAAAGAGGGGCAATAGGTAGACCTTCATACAGTATGACTAGCATCCTGATAGAAATGGGAAATCTGGACAGAAACACGGGTGTGGAAGGAAGACAAGATGTAAGAGGAGAGTCATCCATCAGCCAAGACGGAGGCCTGGGCAGACCTCTCCCTCCAGGCCTCTCAAGGCACCAACTTTGCCAGTGCCTTGAGCTCAGACTTGTAGCCTCCAAAATCAAGACAATAAATTCCCTCTATTTGTGGTACTCTGTTACAGCAGCTATGCACATAGTAGTCTGCAAAGGGCCAGGAGGGAACTTTGGGGAAAGAATAAAAATGTTCTATATTCTCACTGGAGTAATAATTACATGAGTGTAGATATTTGTCAAAAATCATCAAACTGCATTTAGATTAGGTGCACTTGATTATGTCTATGTGATATTCAATAAAGCTCATTGTAAGTATTTTGCAGTGAAGAACTCCAACGAGTCCTAACTCAGGTCTCACAGAAAACTGGGGACAATTTTCTCCACTCCTGAACACTGAGCTGTGCACGTCAAATATATCATCACTCTTCTGCCCTTTCCCGGGGACAATTGTGTTTCTCTTTTTAGAGATGAAGAAACTGAGTTCAGGAAGGTCCCCGACCTCAGATCACTTGAGCAGTGGGTGGCAGAGCTGGCATTTGGTCTCCATCAAGCCGTCTCCCCGTGTGCCTCAGGCCAAGCTATCAGGGCACAAATTCTGGCCACTCCAGCAGTAGCAGAATGACTGTGATTTTATTTCTTACCCTGACCGCAGACATGCTCGGGATCCTATAAATAATGATAGCTGCAGGCTTCGGGCTCTGAGATAAAGGACTTTTGATAGCCTCTCCTTCCTCTGGGTAATGAGGTTTATGGTACTGAGAATAAAAGTCCTTGGAAGAAGGACTGCTCCATCTGAGATGACAGGGAAATATCCCCATCCACCAACAAACGCCCTCTGTGTGAGACTCCAGAGGGGCCCAGCAGGAAAATAAACTGGAGAGGCAACACCTGGAGGAGCATGGAAAAAGGCCTGGGAGGAGGGCCAGGAGCAAGGAGAAAAGAGGGAAACACACCACAAGAAAAACCCACAGGAAGCAGACATTCTGCCAGCACTTCGGGTAAGGACTGTTGTGATGATTCAGATGTCTCTGCCTTTGAAATGCACACGAAGATGCTACAGTATCATGACGTGGAAGTCAAGCTCACACTGGCAATCACAGCATTCTGGGAGGCTGAGGCCAGAAGATCACAAGTTCAAGGTCACCCTGGGCATTTGAGTGAGTCCCTAGCTCAAAATAAATTTTTGTTTGTTTGTTTGTTTGTTTGTTTTTGGTTTTTTGTTTGTTTGCTGAGACAGGGTCTCACTTTGTAATTCAGGCTGACCCCAAGCTCAGCCTCAAACTCACATCACAGCAATCCTCCTGCAAAATAAATCTTTAAAACTAAAGTAAAAGAGCATCCTCACCAAATGCAGCACCTTGATCTTGGGCTTTCCAGCCTCCAGAACCATCAGACAATAAACCCGTGTTCATTAAATTACCCTAACTAGCCAGGCAAGGGGGTGCACGCGTATACTCCCAGCACTCTGGGAGGCTAAGGCAAGGGCATGGCAAGTACAAGTCTAACCTGGATCACAGCCAGACCCTATCTCAGAATTTTTTTAATTTTTTTAAAGGCTAGGAATACAACTCAGTGTGAAAGGCCCAGGTTGAAGACCCATCACTAGGGAAGAAAAATTACCCAGGCTGTTGTACTCTGTTATAGCAACACAAAAGACATATAACAATTAT
>PVIR01005583.1:0-70000 GCA_004026965.1 Petromus typicus | reverse complement strand
ATTGATGTGGAGATTAAAAATGAATAAATGTGATAAAAACAAACATAAAATGGCTTATATTAATAAAATTCAAATTTTCAGATAAAAGGACCACTGAACACTAGGAAAAGTGCACTGCTGCATATGCCTATGCTGATCTTCATGAATGTTTAATGCTAAGAATGAAGTAAAATTATTAATGCTTTTAAAAAGAAAGCAAATTCCACTAAGATCTAATTAAAATCGTAAGGGCATCTGCCTCTTTTATTTCTAATTCCCAGTGCCACTAGACAATACAACAATGTTGAGAAAGATTTTAAGAAAAAAATCAACTTGAACTGAGACTACTATACTGAATTTAAATAACTTAATGGGATAAGAAAATAAATTTATTTTCATGTGTACAAAGAATTAGACAGATGAGTCAGGTAGAAGTATTATAGGCAGTCAGCTAGAACTCGATCTTCAAGAGGATTAGGACCAAGGTGAAATGAGAGATAGTCGCTAAAAACCAGGCCTCAGGAGAAGAACAAGATGGCCAGACCTACATATTTCCTCAAAGAACAAACATTGGACCTAATGAAGTCTAGAAAGACATCAAGCACCCTTGCGAATGACCAGAGACCTCTGGACCCACTACTTCTAGGAGAATCTTTGTCCTTTCTATCCATGTTTGTTGAATGACTCCTTTCCCTACTGGCCCACCATCACCTACCTGAATATACCTGTAACCTTATTGGATAACTGTGTTTATAGATCATATTGTTCCAACTTGGATTTCACTCTATAAAAGTCCTCTGTAAATGTGAGTCCCCAGGCTACCTACTCAGCATTCTTCCTGCTCCTCAGCAGCTGTCCTATCCATAAATACCTTCCTACTCTTAACTTCTATTATTTCTAGAACTCATTCTTCATTTTCTAGAGTACAAGAATTCAGCATATCAAACAGTTAACAGGTTGGGAGATAATATTTAATATATCATCTCTGGTATTATTTTCTGAAACATTAACACCAGATACTTTCTTCATGAATGATCTAAGAGGTGAGTCAAGTGAAATAAGAAATGAATTAAGTAAAAATGAGCATAGGGATCCAAGAAACTATGGCAAGGAAAGAGCAACATAAAACAAATTAATTCCAAATGATTGTTGATAATTCCAATTAAAAATAATACCAGAAAAATGATTACATAATTATGTTTTCCCAGATTTATTAACATGCTAAAAAACTCTGATGAATTATCTTGTGACTCCATTTCTCTTTTGAGTTCTTACATCAGTACTGAAGCAACAGATGTTCTGGTGGTGTTGGAAATGTATAATTAAAAACAGGCAATTAAAATTTATTCCAAATCAAAAGCTTTCCCCAAAGGTAGAAGACAGAGGTAACTTACGATTGAATCAGCATTAAAGCATAATATGTGTATTATAATTAATATGCTAAAAATGTTGTGACAGAAAAAATCTCTCCATTTACAGAATTAGACAGAAATAATTCACTACCTACATACTTTCAAAATGCCTACTGCAGAGGGCCTGACTACACTGTTTGCCACACGTAATTCACATGCTTTCACCTGGTAGTTCATATGATCATATGTGTCAGCTACTGACTTTATTCAAGAAAACCTTTGCATATCTTTATTACTGAGACAATGTTGCACCAGAGTGTCTGCCCTAAAGTTAGGCTCTTCCTCCACTCAGAGAAGAAATAGAACGATCCCTTCCTCCAGACGGGAGAAGAGGTGGCTATCAGATCCCTGAAAAAGCCCTGCTTGGGATGTAAAGCTGTCAAGAGGTTTATTCAGCCTTTAAAAAGATTCATATACATTTCAAAGAGACAGAGAAAACACTTAAAAATTTTTTTAAAGCAAGTGTTCTAAAGAGAATGGGAGGCAGGACTGTGCAAGAGAGACACTTCACTGTTTTTCTAGGGAGAATTCATCTAATTTTCAGTTAGTGCATTTTGTAGACTATTTTATGAGGAATCGTAAGTTTCCACAGACTTCAGTATCTTTATTTTGTATATTTTCTGATATTTCAATTTCATTTCCTTTCAACTCAAATGATATTTCACAAATAAGTTTGGTTTTCAACTAATATTTTAGTTCATAAACTTTAAATTAATTAACGCATAGATAATTCCAGAGACCTTTAGTTAACTTCTGGTAGAACAACATTTTTGTTTTTAATATTTCTTTCTTTTGCACTACTGGGGATTGAATTGGGGTCTTGATACTGAGTTACATCTCATTTCTATTTATTTATTTACTAGTCAATGTCTCATTCATGTGCTTATTTGGGCTCAGATTTGTGATTCTCCTACTCAGCCTCTGAGAGCTGTGTTACAGGCGTGAACCACCACATTGCTCATGTTTTATTTCATATAAAATCTGAACGCATAAAAATTTTCTCTGTCAACTTAGAATATTCATAATATATGCATTCTTTCATAATTTAGTCTTCATTTTTATTGCTCTAAGTTTAAAATTTATACTTTAATGCTCCCACCAGGTAGATGTCATCAACCAATTTACATGTTACAGTAAATAATTATTTCAGTGACAAAATGAATTCTTGCATGGTAAAGTGTTTCTTTTATGATGTGATTGAAATATGTGAATAACATTTAAAAATATGGTCCATGTAGATACTCCTTTATAGTGTTCCACATTCGAGTAGGCTGTGATGAATCTGATTCAGTGTATTTTGCCAAACTTATGTACAGTTGCTTTTCCTGAACATTTAACTGATGTAAACAGAAGTAATTTCTGAGCATCCCTTAGTCAATCTTTTTTTAAGAGTTCAATAATAATGCTTTATTATGAAGTAATATGTAGTAATCTTTTTTAATCTTTTATTTAATCTTTAAGAAGTTATTCTGACCTAGTCTAAGATGTCATCCTGTGTTTAATACTTTTCACATAATTTGAGCTTTTTTTCTTTTCTGTTAATATAGAAACACATTCAAGAGTTTTAAACATTTTACTCTCCTACAGGTTTGCATGTCTCTGAGTGCTTATGTGCGGGGCTCATGCGTGTGTGTGTGTGTGTGTGTGTGTGTGTGTGTGTGTGCTTTTTCACAGGATGCTCTCTCATTTGTTCAATAGTTTATGGTGATTTAGATTAATCTTAATTTTGTTTTATCACCTCACAGAAACTATACTTGATTAAAAGTCAGCATTATTTAAACCAGATGTATTTACAATAGATCTAATTATTCAATAATAGTCACCATTTATTGTGGACTAACCACTTCCCTGATGTGGATTAGGACACTCTCTTCATTTTTAAACCTTCCCCTTTAGTCTCTTGGCCATTTTTTCCTCCTCTCACCCTTCCAATATATTTTTCTTTAAAAGTTTCTTCTCTGACTGCACAGAAACCATAATTGTCTGCTTATATAACAGTGTTCATTGGGTAGTATAAACTTATTCATAGGAGACTTTTTAAGATGGTACAACATTGATACATGATAGATATGAGATTGCAAAAGATGATAATGTCACAAAATATAATGAAAAAGCAAGTAATCTTTCAGTATAAAATGTGATAATAATAATAATCCACGCATGTGAATGACTGATAACACTGATTGTTTATAGACTTATATACATGGCTAAATATAAAAACATAAGAATATAAAGTGGCCTACAGTATACCAGATTTAAGTACTTAAAACAGATATTATTATAGATTTCAGCAGTTATAAACTGCCTGTAAGTAGATAAACATACAGCTCATAATATTGGCTACATCTAGTATGGTGTGGAATGGCTATGCATTATGACAATGAAACTATTATTGTGTCAACTGTTTCTTGTGTCTTTACATTAAAATAGGTTTTAAACAATATGATGGGATATTACTATCTGTTAATCTAATTATGGTACTCATGAGCAAATGATGTACAAGTCACTGTATTCTTTATAGCTGAAAACCTCTTTCACATTTAAAAAGTAGTGGGTGATAATTGTGCAGCATACACTGAATATATTTGATGGTAGATGTCAGCAGAAAAATAATGAGTGGTGATTAAATGACGATGTGGAGTTAAAGGAAGAGCACGTTGTAGAATATTTCCCAGTGCATGATTACATGGATGATTAAACATCCACTTGAAAAGAAGAGAGTGCTGCTGCCTGGAACAGAAAAGGCAAAGACAGACTCTCAGAGATTCTGCGAAGTAAGTGTTTAAGAGGGCAAGAGGGAAGAGATAATGTTCCCTTGGTGAGAACTCGGTAAATGTAGCTGCATGAATGAGGAAGTGAACCACAAAATGCTCTCTAGCAATCCCTCTTGGACCAAGTCCTTGCATTTACAGGTTCACCAAGCTCTCCTTCCTTTAAAACAGAAAATATTTGATTCCTTTTTTAGCAGACAATTAAAATTCTAAATTAATTTTATCTATAAGTTTATATATTTATTGAACATCCAAAGTGCAGTTACTGCTCTAGGCAGTGAGAAATGCATGGCAGTCATCTACCACGCTAGATGGTGATGACGTAAAGTCGGAATGAAGATAGCGTGTGACGAATGTTAGTGGGAGTGCTTAGGAGAACTCTCTGAGCATGTTGTTTGAATGGTCTGGAATGAAATGAGGAACACTGGACATTGTCTTTTGAAAACATAAAGGTCTGTTTTGATTTTTGCATATCAATGCAGAGATGAGGCTATTAAGTCTCAGCTCTGTTCGCTCACAAAATAGCCATGTTGTTCCTCAGCATCTTTTGATTTTATCTGTTTCAGGTGGTAGAAGAGATTTCTTTTTTTAACTTCAAATATTAAAATTGTGTTTTTTCTAATTTAAACTCTTTAAAGAAGTTTTGTAAAGTAGATAACTATCTTACATATTAAATGTACTTTGTAGGTTAAATCATTTTAATCTGGAACCTTTCTTGATTCAGAAATAATGAAGTTATTTTTCTCTTTGATTTCATATAGTAAAGGATTCTTGTCATCTGCTCAACAATAAAATGTGCACTTGATCCCTGAATTCAAGTCTTACATGACTTCAGAGAGGCTTATTCTAGCACAGGTCACTTTCTACTTATGCTTTGCGTTCATCTTAACTTGTGCTTACAATATTCATCATCAAGAAAATCTTTTAACAATATTTTATCACTTGCATGCAAACATTCACAGTATCATCTTTTCCATATTTCTTTATGACAATGAATTAGCCTCACTTTGACCTTTAAAATAGTAGCTTTCCTCAGTGAGATTCTAGTTCCGAAACCCAAAATAATTTCAATATTTTTATTTTTTACTTAAATAACTCAGCAGTTCTGCTCATCTCCTCTTCTTGACCGTCCTTTTCTTTCTACCTGTGAAACTGCTATCTTTTGTCTTATCCTTATCCTTCTATTTCTCTACTGTAGATTTAATTTCCTTTGCCTATTTCTCTTGTGTCATCTCACTCAAATACTGGTTTTCTAGAACTCTAACTTTTCTCCTCTTCACTTTAAACTCCCTAGGCAGGTGTTGGTGCTTCTATCTAGATGTCTCCCCAAAGCTTCAGGAGCTCACAGGTGTGGCTTGTGGAGGTGGCTGGATCATAGCTGTGTGACACTGGCTTAAGGGTGTGCAATAACTCGATTAGTCCACGACTGGTTCAGTAGTATTAGTGTGGCTGGCTGGATGTAATGGAGACTAAAGCTCTGCCTTGGGTGTGGGTGACACCAAGCAGTAGGCTTGTAGCCTGAATGAATCAATGGGAAAAGGAGGTTTGATGCTGCTATATCACTGCCTCTCGCCTCCAGTCCATGAACTGTTTGTCCATTGTTGTCTCCTGTAACATACTGCCATGCTGTGCAGCCAACTGACTATGGATTAAAACCTCCACAACCTGTGAGTTAAAATGAACTTTTCCTCACATTTGTGCATATTGGGCATTTTGAACTCTTAATGAGACATTTACTAAAAGAGCAAGCATATCTGGTTTCAATACTGTAAAGCTGCCAAAGTGTAGCTAATATAGAGTAACTTTACTGATCTTTAAAAGCCTCTTGAAATATTTTTTTGTTCTATGAGCAGATGACTATAACAGACATTGACACAATCATCTGTCTACACTCTTTTCAACCAAACTTATCTGTCTCTGTCATAATCAATACTCCTTTGCAACTGATTTTCTAAACCAAAATTCAGGTCAATCCAGATTTCTATATTCCAGCAGCTCCACCTTTATATGACAAAAATTATGCTAATAACTACATGACCATAAAAACATTGAAACTTTCTCTGCTTCTCAAATAATGTCTGTAATGCCTTAGCTCACCTGGAATACAATAATACAGTATAGTCATGATTGGTCTTTTAGTATTCCTTGGAATTTTTTCAACTATGCTTCAAGGATAAAGTTTGTAAAAAACAAAACTGAATGTACTGATTTGTACTCTTTCTATTTTTTTCAGATTAAAACCTCAGTTATTCAGTAATCTATTCCAGTTTCCCCTTGATTATATTTAATGATCTTTTCAATTATATCAAAAATTATTACTCTTAATTTTAAATATCCTTGCATATGCTATATTTTCCCCTAACTATATATTTTTAAAGTATAGAATTACATAAAAATAAAATAAAATATGGCATTATGAATTTTAATTGGTTTTGGATTTTTTGTTGCTACAGCAAATGTCAGTGTGTATATAATTTTTTAAAAGTTTTTTTGAGAAAGGATCTCACTTTGTAGTTCAGGCTGGTCCTGAACTCAGCCTTGAACTCAGCAATCCTCCTGCCTCTGCCTCCCCAGTGCTGGGTTTACCGGCATGAGCCACCATGCCCAGTGCTGTAGTATGTGGTACTGATTGCTGGTGGGGGTGAGTCACCACGCTCAGCATTATTGTATGTGGTCATCAGGGATGGAACCAGGGACCTTGTGCTTTCAAGGCAGGCATTGGAACCACTGAGATGAATCCCCAGCACAAAGAACAAAAATTTATTTCTCATACTTCTGAAGGCTGGAAAGACTAAGATTAAGTTACTAGGAGGGTAGGGCTCAGTTTGTCTACTTTTATGAGTGTGTCTTAAATGGGGCATCATCCAGTGGAGAGAGAAGGTCTATACCCATGTGGTAGAAGACCAGGAGGGAGATAATCCATTCATGTAAGCACCTTCAATGCAACATCAGTCTACTCCTGAGGGTAGAACCCTCATAATGTAACTACCTCCAAAAGACTCTACCTATAGACACTGTTTTACTATGGATAGAGTTTCTAATACATGGTTTTGGGGAAAATAATTTAGCCAATAGCACCAGAAAATATTCTACTTATTCTTTACAGCTCACATACAAACATCTTTTGTAGAAAGATGCGTTAGATAATTACCCCTACTTCCCATATTATTGCTTTTTGGGTTCTTAATAGTTAGGGATTCTCTAATGCCTTGGAGAATCTATGATCAGAGAATTTATTACATACTCTTTATTTATTAATGTTTCTGTTCTTACTACGTGATGGGTTGCAACATGGCAGGAAAATGTCTTTTAAAACTATCTCACTTTGAAGTAATTTTAGGCTTATAGAAAAGTTACATAAGGAATTCACCTGTTACATGCTAAAATTTTCCATAACTAATATATTTATCAGAACTAATAATTAAGCTAAAGATATTTTCACATTTCATATCATTGCCTTAATAACATTCTTTTCTGCGTATCTCAATGGAAAACTCTAGTTTCCTGTTTCATTATTGTATTGTGGCTTCTTTTGTCTACTAAGTCACCCTGTAAGATACACTCAGTCTTCTAAATATGGTTATATATTTTCCATCCAATTTTAGTCTTTTCTTTTCCACTTTTCCTTTCTGATTTTATAGCTTCATTCATATATATTTTACTTTGTTTACTAGAAGAAAGGCAATTTACTACACATGTCCAATGCACCACAGATAAATAGTACTACAATTATGTAAAGTATATAATAAATGAGAAAAAAATATAAAAATAGAATACAATTGACGTGTTTCTGTATTTAATTCAAGAAATAAAGATGTGAAAGTGTCAAGGGCACTTGTCTCATTGGAACTGAAAAAATATGTAAAGCATGTTAGGACTTGTATGGATAAAACATCCACATATGCTCTATCTATCTGTCATCCCCACCAGTGTATTGTGAATCCATCACTGGTGCCACACACAATCTAACCAAATCTGTTATTAATTTTCATATGTAATTGTGAGTAGAAATCACAAATTCCTTTTGCCTCTGGCCTGCAGCTGGTAGAATTTCTATAAATAATAAAATAACAGATAATAGACAGAACCAGAGAAACCACTTCACAGATGAACCAAAGTACAAAATTGATATGAGTTGATGCTTCTTACTATAAATGCCCCAGTGACAAACACTTTGGACTTTGGAGGAAGTGGGCTATTTGCTGCTACCCTACAATTTTGAATTGTTGCACAAAAGCAGTTAGATACTTCCTGAAAAGATGGGGATTATTGTACCTCAATAAAATCATATTCATAAAATGGGTAGAAGTGGACAGTAATTTCCAACAACAGGTTGAATGCCAGAGGCCCTTAAAGTACAATTGTGATGTCTCTTTACTCATTTTGTGCCATATTTCACCAGACAAATAAGGACAGATCAATCATATATGAACCACAAAGTGACAGTGAAGGATCTTAAAACTATAACAAATACATTTAACAAAATGATGTTACTTTTTTGATCTATGATTTCATATTTTTTCCATTTGTCAATAAGAATATGAAGATCACCAAAATTTGACACAGATTGTGGATGTTATTGATCTGAGAGCTGCCTAGTGGAATGGGACTCATCCTTGTGGATTTGACTGCATGGATCATCAGTATGTGACCTTGGATTTTTGTCTGGTCCCTGACACCTTCCTTTTTGGTGGTGTTGCCCTGCTCCTTTTTCCACACGTTGGTGTCAGAGCCAAATAAACCTCTCCTCTAAGTTGTGAGGGTCAGGTGCTTTGCCACAACAATTAGAAAACCTGTATTTTCTTACAATTTTGACTTGACATTTAACACTATTGCAGAAATAAGAGGAAAGAAAATGTTTTTCTCCCATATACATATATGGGGATTATATATATATTTTACACTGATATTCACCTTCTTTAGCTCTTCTATCCAAAAGAAAGTGTGTGTATGTGTGTGTGAGAGGAAGGGGGAGAGAGAGAGAGAGAGAAAGAGAGAGAAAGAGAGAGAGAGAGAGAGAGAGAGAGAGAGAACTTGAAAGCATCTGTCACCACATGCTCTATTGTCAAAATGATAACTACAGATAATCAAAGAATCATATTGATGGTTGTTTCTCTAAGTGAAATGTAAAGTAATTTAACACATACAACCTTTTATGAAATAATTATTATAATCTTGGATATAATAGTTTAAAAAATGAAAATGAACAAGACTTACTTCAGTAGGAGAATGGGTAAAAAAATCCCGTGGTTTATCTAGATAATGGAATATTATTCTGTAATGATAGAGGATTGAGTGAATAATTCAGGAAGCAACTCAAACATATTTTTCTGAGAGTAAGAAGCAAGGAAAACAGGTAGGCAAATTGAATGATTTTATCTCTATAATGCTGTGGAATAGACAAAACTGCAACAGAAAAGGAAGTAGGATGATTGTCCTTTTAAAAGAACTATAGGTGGAAGAAAATATTTATTTAGGATTGAAATAAAGAACTCCATACCTTTTTAAAGCCCACTGAAAAATACATTACAAAGTATGTATGAAATACACAAAAAAGTACTGATTTAATTAACTTTATAAAGTAACTATAAATGCTATATTGTTTGCCACTTGGGGGGTATATGTTAACACTTCTGAACTTTTTCATGACCACAGTAGGATTAAGCACAGGTGTAAATTAATAGTGAATGATTAGAACTAGACTTGTAATTGTCAGAAAGGAGGTGACAAATAAAAAGAAAGGTTAGATAGAATTTATAGTACTGAATTAGAGACAGAAATGTCATGTGAACTTGTATTCAGATTAATGGATAAATGCAAAAATGATTACTATGCACATACTCATATATATATGTACACACATATGTACACAAGGTTAATAACTTCTGACGGACACTAAAAGGAAAGACATGGAGTTTCCACAAGGAAACTAGCGGTGCTAAAATTTTAGTTTCTGAAAATAATCCTCCAGTAAAATCTTTAGACAAATGGATGATTCTAGAGTTTGGGAAAAGTGTAAAAAGAAGCCTTGACTTGCACTTTTACGTCTCAAGTTCATTATACTGTTTTTTCTCACAGATAAAGAAATGCTTAGTAAAACGGAAGTGGAGCCTTGAGGAAACTTCTAGCCAAGGTAAGAAAATTTTAACATGTAAATGAATATTGATGGCCATGGAATGTAACATGATGAATTAAAATAAATGTATATATAATTTTAAAAAGTAAACTATGGCAATAAAAAAGATTATTGAAAGTGGGTAACCAGCAAATATAAGTATGATGGATATAGACAGCATTATCTAAAATCCACTTGAGGAACAGGATATTCCTGTGGTGACAAATATCTTCCACAGATTACATGTTAGTTTCAGTGGGGAAGGTTGTTTTTTAAGGAAGAAATTAGGTAAATTGCACCTTTTAGCCAAATGACTATTATTACCAATAGTGAGATAAATGACATTACTGAGCATTGCAGCCAACATGAGATAAATAATCACAGAAATATATAAATATTCGCAGAAACATGAGACACCTCTAACTGGAGACTTATTCTGTAAAATAACTGATTTATAGGTTATAAAATGTTAACATAATGGAAGAAAGCCAAATAACACTAATAAATGATATTTGTTAAAATAAACTAGCAATATAAAAAATAAATATAATGCAAGAATCTGAGTATTCCAGTAAAATACCAATGGACATTTAAAGGTTGTATGGCAAAATTCCAGATAAGACTATTGTAATTTAATATCTTTGATATCAAAGTTAAGTTTCTTCAGGATGATAATCATTCAAGGTTTCACCTATGTAGGAGAATAGCAATACTCTTAGGAGATACATGTTGAAATATTTAGTGGTTTTCATAATGGTTCAGAAGAAACAAAGCATCTAGAGGAAGGTGTTATTAATTAATCAACTTATATGAAGATATATTGGTGTTAATTATGCTATTTTTCAACTTCAGTCAGTTGGTAGATAGCTTCCATAAATTTTTGACAACCTACTATATTAATATTTATTTGAATGTTTATGCATTTTAATCAGTATAAACTGATACTTCAAAATAATAAGAGGAATTTGAATATATAAAATTCCAAAGTAACTCTTCCTGATTAAACTATATCTTCCCCTCATGATACACTTGTCTCTTCACTTGTGTTCTCTAAGACAACTCTAAAGAATTCATTAAGTTTTACCCAATATATTTGAAGGCAGTCATACTAACTACAGATGTATTAAATGCCTTTTATTGCATCTATTCATTTGTCAGATAGCCTCAAAACTATGAGGCAGAGTCTGTAGTGAATATTAAAGTATGAGAGTTTGGAAGAAAGCATTGAAGTTTCAACTGGGCCTCAATGCTGAGGATTTCCGAGAACACAAATGCAAGACATTCTTTTGTGTGTGTGGAAAATAGAACAGTAATAGTAAACTTCCAGTCACAGCACAAATAGAAAGATCCATTCTAGACTTTGTTAAATAACACATGTCTTTAAATATGTTCCCAAAAAATGACAGAACTGTGGAAAATTGCAAACCACATGGGGAAATATTGAAGAGGACCAACTCTTAAATGAAAATAAATAAAACTGAACTATAGTTCTCTTATCTAGTATAAGATATGGATCTATATGATCCATACCCCTCACAAACACATTTCCTATCTAATTCATTAAGCTAGAAATAATTTTTGAACGTTTCTCCAGTCATTCACCTCCCTCATTACAATGGGATACTTACATCAGAACAGTGAACAAGTCCTGCTAATTCTATTCATTTACCTCTCAATTCACTTATCCACTTATCTTTCTCTCACTAGCCCCAAATCACAGTCTCCAACTCATGTATTCACAGTTTTTGGCCTCAAATGGTATAATAATAATCTTTTCTCCATTTGCAGCCCCATATCTCTACCCATATTCTGGACTACCAAACTAGTGAGGTTTGCAGCTACCAAAATCTTTTAGTAGCTCTAGACTTTCTAGAGGTTTACCCTCAGGGCAGAGTTCTCACACTTGGCTTAATGACCTACTATTGACCCGGGAAGACGAATTATTTATGGAAAACCAACAATTCTAGTGGAATGAAATGGATAAAATATAGTATGTCTGAGTCCGTGTTACCTATTAACATGTAATAGTTTAGACATTTTTAATTTTTATGCATTAATTCATGCTTAATATATTCTACCGTGAATTGTTTTTAAAAGTTTGCAAAACACTTCTGATGATCACATATTTCCCTTCATAATGTTGCCTTTGATTTTTATCCACACCTTAGGATCTCAAAGTTTCAACTATATTTCAGCTGAATGAGTAACCCATACTCTACAGTTAGGAACATTCTGTTTATTTCTTTGCAGTATATTTCCCACTGTAGTTCCTCATCAACTTGAGGATTTCTTACTCATCATTTAATCATCAAGTTTAATATCATTTGCCCTATGGACTATCTCAGCACTTTCCTTCTCATGATCTTCAGTGTCATCCATCTCTCACTGGCTGTTTTGAATTGGTCCAAAATGTTCTGGTAATTCAAAACTGTTAAGTTCTTTATATATATTCTCTGGCCGTATACAGTGGACAATAGATAGCTTGATAGTTATTTCTCAGAAACTAGTTGGACTACTAGTTACGCTTTGCAACCTACTTCCTTAATAATTTCTTAAATATTGATATAATCTAGTGAGTTTAGAAAAATACATATTTTTCTTTTGGGACAACTGTTTTTTTTTTTTTTTTTCCGGGAAGATAATCTAAGTGGAAATGGAGTAGGCCTAAGTTGCGTATGTGGGAGACCGGGACTCATCTGAGCTGAGTTCTTTGGAATCCAGCCCAGGAAGCAGTACTGTCATGTCCAGAACATGCATCCACTCGGCTAACTTCTTACGCATTTAACACATAAGACATATTCGAGATATATCTCTAGAATTCTTTTTCTTAGTAATATATTTCTATGTAATTAGTCTCACCAAGGAGCATTTGTTTGTAGTGATCATTAGCTAATAAGCTATTCATTTTAAAAATGAAAATCAATTACAGTGAAGCAAAATAGTAAAGTTGCTGTTGTTTTAGGTAAAAAATAGCTGAGTCTTGAATTTCAGATTAAAAGTGGACTTGATTACCCTAGACCGTGAATTTCAGAATAGAAAAGATTCCTTAACTTTAACTTAAACAACCCTATCTGAATCACATTTTCAATAGCTGAATTAAAATGAATAAAGTAACTTTAGCTCAGTGGTTTCAGAGCCTGTCTTGCAAGAGTAAGGGCTCGGGTTCAATCGCCGGTAACCAAATACAACAATGCTGGACATGGTGACTCACCACCAGCAACTGGTACCACATATCACAGTGCTGGCATAGTAACTCATGCCTGTAATCTCAGCACTAGAGAGGCAAAGGCAGGAGGGTTGCTCAATTGGAGGCTGAGCTCAGGGCCAGCTTTAACTACAAAAAGTGAGTGTCTCAAAGTAAATAAATAAAATAAAATAAAATGAATAAAGTAAACCTCAGAATATTAATTTTATCATTAATAAGCCTTGGCTTTTGGCTTGAGTCATGGTACATTTTAAAATTAATTCATTATAAGGAAGAGTATGAAAGTCCAAAGTGTTAGTGCATGAGTATATTCTAAGAAGAAAGAATCTGTTAATTAGAACAGTTGCATTACCAGTTAAAATAAAATAGTTTAAAAGTTCATACCACAACAAAAGGATATACACAAATGTACTTCCCTGAACAGATTTTACAACTGTGCAAAGCTTTTGTCCACCTGCAAGAACATCACATAATTCTTCTTGGTTTCCAGAACATTATTCATATTTCATTAGTGCATTTAATGTAACTGGAGCAGAATGAATCTTTATTTTTGAATGAACTTTCCACAGTGAGTCATCAGAAAATTATAGTGATTATTGATTCCTTACTTCTATGTTCAGAATTAGAATGTTTCCAGGAAAATTTTTCTTGTGTTTTGGTGGAGAGATATTGTAAAAAAAAAAAGGGGGGGGGCAGAAACATAACAAGTGATTGGGGAAGAAGTTAGGAAAAATAGTTGCTATAATTACATCTTGGAAACTTTTAGGCAATGGAAAGAGATGATAATCTGTAACAAATAAGCATAGTAGCTAATTGTTTAGTTTCTCCTCATTTTAGGAATGGAGAGAGTTTGAGGTCTATGGAAAAGGACCAAAACCCGACAGCCCTAGGTTGTAAAGAGGCCATGTACTAGAATATCCTTGAGACACTGGAATGGTGGGGTGGGAGAGTCAGAGAACGAGGGCTACGGAACTATGTTGTAAAAAATGCAATTAAAAACAAAATCTTTCCCAACAAAGAAGGCTTTTCTATGGAGGCAGAACAGAAAAAAAATCAAACAAATGATAAAGAACTATTAAACCAGAACAATGAATATCACATTCAGTCTACTAAAAAAAAAAAAAAGAAACTTTTCAAGATTACACAAACAAAATGAAGTGGGACCCTTTAATATAATCAGTGTAATGTGACCTATTACATACAAGAAAAAAAAAATAACTAGTCTTAAATTAAGACTTGACAGCACTTGAAACTCACTTGGTTACTGAGTTGTCTGTACTAGCTAGTAGGATATATTCTAGAGGAAACATTGTATCTTTGCAAGAGAAGGTTATTTTGCACCTTGTGTCTATGTAACCCATCAGAATTAGCTCTCATCCTGCCTGTTGGAGATAAAACCTTGTTTTCCTTGATGATTACAATTCAAAGAGATGCCTCCTGTGTCCTCCAGAAGGACATTCTTGGGTTGTAAAGCTGACAAGAGGGATAGTTCGCCTTTAAAAAGATTTACATGTATCTGAAAGAAGACAATTCTCAGAATATTTTAAAGTGCTATAAAAGAGAAGCACATTTCTTTTTACAGTAAGGGAAATTAATTTCATTGTTTAGATTTGCACTTACTCTTAAATAATGAATTGTTCCACTTGCCTAATTACTACTGGGATAAGGGATAGGTGAATATTTTCTGTTGATCAAATGTGTCCAAGACAGAGAAAATAATGTGAAGACGATCATTTCTTTGTTCTGTTCTATGGAGTCATGTTCTAAGCCAAGGGATAGAAGGCTTTAGTAGAAAAGGGCTAAAAGTATCACCCTTGGTATGTGCAGCTATGAAAGGAGCCCGCAAAGCGGTGCGCATTCCAGAAACTTTCAGCTCACCTCAGCAAGGGGTAAGTGAAAACACTGGAAACATTGGAAAAGACAGGCACATTTCATTCACAGGAAAGCTTGGCTTCTCTTTTCTGTCAGATCATTCGGAGAAGATGCTTTTCATATATGTAAATCAAAGAGTGTTAAGCTAGCCAGTTACATAGGACTTGACCCGTGCCCTTGCATTCTCTTATTTCATAAGTTTTCAAGCTGGCCATCACATCAGCTTTAATGAACGAGGATGAGATGAAGTTGAGAGAGTAAAGAAACCCTTCCTCATTATAGCAGCACCTAGGCTGAATGAAGCTTGAAAGAAGGAAGGAATTACTGTTCCCATACAGAGGGGAACTGCTGGAGCACACAGGGACTCTTTAGACATAGACTTGCTTTTTTTCCCCCTTGATAATAATTATGACCCATTTTGTTATGCAAAACATTAGAGAAGAAAAATAATTAGTAGAAATTACTCAGTATCCTTCTAGAATAAACAAATTCAGTTTATAAAATGAAATTCGGATGTTACTGCCTACTCTCCTGTTATTTATTCAAAATATACACTGATATTTTAGAACAAATGCCTTCAGACTTCCCTAAAGAGCTCTAGCTTTTACCAGCCTTATAGCATTGCATAATGCCATGTGAGTTCCAATTTTATTACTTGTAAAATGGGGTGATAAAAATCTGGATAGCTCCTTTGCTATGAGGATTAGCATGATAAAATGCATGTAAAAGATTTATCAGTGTCTGATACATAATATATGATCCAAATTGAAAACTAATTACTAACAGGTCACAAGATGTATTTCCACATTCTTCTACACAGGTTATTCCAATACTTATATAAGGGCTATAAAAAAGTAAAAGTGCTGTTCCTAGCATCCTCAAATATGAATTTACTGTAATTTTAAAGTTTTTCTTTTTTGAAATTTCTCCTATAATTTGTGAACTGTTTACTATTCTTATGTATTAATTTTCTTCTCATGTCATAGTCTTTCCTTTGGACAATTTACTATTGTTATGCCAAAGTGTGATGGATTTTCTAAAAACAAAAAGGAACAATAGTATTTTTGTCTTTCTTCATCTACTTGAAGTTTGCATAGTTCCTGTCCCATATGAGCCACTAATGAAATACTAGAAAACATAACAGATTAAAACATAAGTGAGTAAATAAGTGATAGATACTTTAATGGCTAAATTGATTTATTTCTGCCCTAAGGCCATCTTTTTCTGTATGATATAAATTGACATTTTCAGGAACTATAGCATAGAAAAGTAAGGAAGGGGTTGGAATACATTTTCATTTCCTATAAAATTTGCTATTATTAAAATAGCATTTAGTATACTAAACGAACTATTTATATTAGAGCAAATGCAAAGTTCCCATGATAGGAATAGCTGAGCAAATTCTTGCAATTTGACCATTATGGGCTGTGTCTAGATGTCCCCCACAGCGTCAGGGCATCCTATGTGGTGCTTTCCACAGTTGGCTAGGTCAAGAGTATATGATGCTGGGATAACTATGTGATGCTAGGATCAAGAGTGTGTGATTACTACATTAGCCCAATTATTAATTTTGCACAGTTCTGGGTAGAATTAAAGGTGCCACATCCTGGGCATGAGTGGTACTTAGCCCTGATGGAATATAAGGGGTAGAGAGAGGGTCATCACTTGTCACTTGGTGGGTGCTTGATGCCTGCCTTCCTTTTTCGTGAACTGTTTCTACTCCTCCATGCCATCCTGCTTTAGATCCACCTGACTATGTACTGCAACCTCTTTGAACAATGAGCCTTTCATCCTTTGATTTTGATCTTTGACGCAAGTACTTGTCTGAGCAATGAGAAAGGTTACTAAGACAATGATCTTATGATTCTGTTTGTAGAAAGTAAGGAGTATGGTCTAGTTTTATTGCAGAATTACGTGTTTCCCTAAAGAATAGGAAATATTTTAAAGAAATGATTGCTCACTACACAAGTTTCCAAATTTATTTGTGCATTAGTATCACTTTGTAGTATTTTTAAAAATTTCAAAAGTCACCCCCAATTCAATTAAATCATAATCTCTGGTAGTGAAGCAGAAGTTATTTCTGTGTTTCCATTTATTTTTTATTGATGCATTTGAGATGATTGCAGACAAATCTTGAAACTACCAATGGCTTGGCATATGCTGCACATTTCTACCTTTTATTAGCAATAAGAGTGCACATTCCACATAGATTTTACCATTCAACCCAGCACTCTTAAAAACTTTATTTGCATGCCTAGTAAATCTGCTGTGGAGAAAAATTTATCTTTGGAAATCTCAGACTGCTTGTTTATTATACTTCTACCATTGCTTTACCAAGTGACAGTAGCATATTTCTCTGTCATGGAAATAACCATATCTAAATAGACACACACATTTACAACCCTTTAGCTTTATGTTAAGCCACTATATAAATAAACCTCATGAGAACAGTAAGCAACCTGTCTTAGAGAGGTTTAAAATGGACCAACAGAGCATCCTATCAAACAAATGACAATTCACACATCTAATGATGTCAAATTATTACTTCTTTTGTGTAATGCTGGCATATGAACTCAGGACCTAACACACACTAAGTGGACATTTTACCACTGAACTATATTCCCTTTCCTAAATTATTTCCTTATTTCATTAAAGAATAGTTGAAAGTGATTTTCACTGTCTTCTTGCAATACTCTTATACCTCTATTTCCTATAAAATCTTACAGCAAAAAGTATTCATTACCAAAAGAAAAGGTACTCATTGATATAAATTGTCAATTGCTTATTTATTTTTTTTAAATTGAAATCTTTATTGGTACATTACATATATATATCATGATTGCACTCCACAATGGGGATTTGTACCAGTATAAGACACAATTTAATTCTCATTTTTTCCCATATCCCTGCCACGCCCTATATACATAAAATTTGTTTCCTTTCTTTTTTGTTATAATCTCATTATTTTCCCCCTTCATCCTATTCAATTGCTTATTTTGAAATCAGTAAGTACAATATTTTATTTCTAAAATATTTCTTCATATTTAATTTAGTTAAAAACTTACTATTTTATCATACATATATTCTATATGGCACATATGACATTGTTTTCATGACTGCATGTTTTTTAATCCTTTAAACTGCTAACGTTGAACAGTTTGATATTAAGTATTAGCTAAAGTGAAAATTTGAGGATGTCACATCAATGAATTTTCATATATATGAAACAATGATTTAAAAAACTAAGTAATATTTATTGTGGGCCAGACATTCTGCTAAGGAATTTACATACATGATATCATATAATTTTTACATAACTTGAGGAAGATAGTCATTGTAATATGCTTCCTTATTCAGATTAATAGGAATCTGCCTAGAAGCGTTGCATTTTCCAGGGTTACAGACAATAAATAAATCCTAGGTTTCATAACAGACACCACAACTACAATGTTATGTTGTTAACCAATACTAACTTCTATTTTTTATTTCCAACTATAGCGCAGGCACCCCATTCATCCTAGAATATTTATGTAATTTAAATGCTACATCTGTATCTCATACATATTGTTGGTTGTTATGAACTTCAATTTGAAAGGTTTTTGTTCCTTACTAACAACACTCAATGGATCTACCATATCTTTCAATATGCTATGTATCATTTGATTTAAAAATAAATGTTAAGGCTATACATGTACATATATATCCATATATATATATATATGGGTATATATATATATATATATATATATATGGATATATATGGGTATATATATGGATATATATATATGAATATATATATATATATATATATATATATATATATCCTTCTGACATGTGCCATTAATAAGCAAATAACACATCTCAGTTAGAAGCACACACAATATGACCTGTTCTATCCACTATATATGCACAAAAAAATGTTGAAAAGATGGCTGGATAAAAGAGTGAATGGATTAATACTCTATACTATATGAATCAGCTGAAAAAGCCTGCTTCATAACTGTATTACGCTGTGTAGTTTGATACTACAGTTTATCATCAATTTGCTTTTAATCACTTCTGCAATAGAAAAATAATCTTTTAATTTTGAAAAGGCGTAGTTTATAATCCATTTTTCTGCATTTATACATTTTATCTGCCTGACAGAATGTAAACTATGAAGAAGATAAGAGTTTCTCCCAAAAATGAGCATAATCATAATGTATATTAATATTGACATGACTGGAATATTGTAAACAAAACCCCAAAGCAACTGGGATGGGATGAAGCGATAAGAAATTTCATGTCAAGTATCACATCTCTTCATAATGGATAAGTTGTTCCCGTATCAAATGATTGATTCTATTTCATTTCAAAGAAGAATTTTACTATAGCCAAAGGGAGAACTGGCAGATTACTCTTCTTACTAAAACCAAAATATGAGGAATTAAAATTCTACCCACTGGCAAAATAAATATTTTAATCAATTGTATATTCATATAAGTGATGTTGCTGTAAGTTTCAAACTATAATTTTAAAACTACTCATGGTTTAGCATCTGAAATTAGACAACCAAGGATCCTGATTCCAGTGTCATTAAATGTGAGTGCAATTACAAAAGTTATATGGCAAATATTTTACTGTTCTGAACATATTTTAGTCAAGATGGAACATTTTTCCAAAGGTTTTATATCTTTTTACCTTTCTCATGTTTTCTATAAGGAAAATATTATATTGATGATGACAATAATATTTTTAACCTACATTTTTGAAGCTTGTACAATATTAATGTGGCTTTGGTATATTACTATCAACACATAATTTAAAATTATTTTTAGAAACAAAATCCCAACACAAATAAAATGAAAGAAGGGAGAAAGGCTGTTGAGAGATTTAGAAAATTTAGTAACAGTGATCTGCCAAAGTATTAACAACACCATGAATGACAATGCAAACCGACGTGGTGCACCAATTCTGTTCCACGAAGAAACCAGCGTCAGAAGCGACACTCATATTATCTTTTGCTTGAATAAATACTCTTCTTCTTGTGCCAGGAAGGGATTTTCTCAAATTCTGTGTTTCCAGAGGCAACTATTATGAAATAACGAAATTCTACTTTTTTAATGAAAAAATGGCTATTGAGGCAAGGTGAGAGATTCTTACCAGTGAATTAGATTAGGCTCACATAGGCCACCAGCTGCATACAGTATTTTGAATATACTTTACTTTGTGCTGTAACAGTGAAAATGAGCCACAATGTGAAATGCACAACCTTTAGTTAAGACACTTAGATAGCAAAGACGTTGAAATAAAAAAAAAAAATTTTTGAGTCTGTATGGTTGCACGGATACTGTTCAGTGTACTTTATCCATGAGTGGCACAGTAAGATCTTGTAGCTTAAAACTCTCAGTTTTTGCTTTAGTAAGGTGGTGCTTTCTTGAACGTGGCCATGCCAGTCGTTCTAAATTCAAATAACACTCTCCATATTATGCAAGCACACAGAGATGGAGTAGGAAATGATGTTTATTTCTAGAATAGAACTGGGTACAGCTGTTTCAGTTAGATTTTTTTTTTTGCAAGGAAATAAAATGAACTGTACATAAAGGCACAGACCAGATTTAACTGTTATGCCCAACAAATTCATATGTGGTTTGTCGACTATAACAATTACTTTACAGATTGTAGAAAATGACATTTCAAGTTGAATCAGCTAAAATGTCATCAGAATTTAAATTACCAACACCCAAAGAAGGAACAAATAAAACTGTGAAATATGGAAATTCCATTGAAGAGGGACAAATTCTGCTCTAAAATTCTTTTCCTTGATTGATCCCTTTTCAGCTTCAGCAAGTAAACTGACATATGGTGGCATGTGTTTCAGATGGATCAGCAGTGACGCATTACACATTCAACAAACTGAATCTTTCTAGTGAGCCAAGATTCTGATGTGTTAGACATCAGCTGTCACTTACCGGAAATAGGAAATATCTATACACAAACTATTAAATGGTGTACCTTCATAATAGAATCAGAACCAATTTTGTCATTTGCTTGCTGACTTATTTTTAAAAATTTTTATTTCTAGCATGTGATACATTGAGTCATTCACTGTATCAAGAATATAAGACAGGCAGCAGGCCTTCAGGAAGGGAAAGGAGTTCTCTGTACTTACCCAAGATAGGAATCTGGGCTGACATCTCTTAGATGCCCATGAACACTCACAGAGCTTGCTGTCTGCCTGGCATTAATCCAAACACCCAAAAAACAAGAACACTATTGGAGCATCCAAGAAGGAGAGCACTGCCTTACAGGTAGAAAGCCAACGTCTTTCGCAGTCATTAAGTTGACCATACTAGAGAAACAGCCTCTCCAAATTTTGGTGCCCAGGCACTGCAATATACAAGTGTGAGAAAGACAAGAAGGAGGGAAATAGGTCTCCGAGACCAAGGAAGGATCTGAAATGAGAAGTGAAGCCTTTGGAAAGACTGAAGAGAGAGGCCTCTGTTCAGAAGAGGGAGGTGGCAAGTAATGCTTTTCCCTTGACCTCACTTGTGGCATGGAGGGTTATCTCAAACATGGAGATGTACAGTTGCTACTGGTGACCCTGGAGAACTCTATGCAGAAATGTATGAGTGCAACTGAGCAGTGCACTCAGCAGAGTGCAGTGACTGATGAATTACTTGGGTCCAAACATTTCTCAAGGTAATAAGAGGGCAATAAACCAGCTGCCATCTTGGGAGAGGGGTCAGCTGAGCTCAGAACTCACAGCAGCTGCAGGTTGGCTCCATCTACTGCTCCAAATGTCAGGGCAAGGTGCAACTGAGAGCACATGGCACAGAGCCTACTTCAAGCCAGAACAGAGCTTAGTTCAAGTTGGCAGGAGGCACATGGACTATTAGAAAATTAGGGTGAAGCCTCACAGCCACAAATCAGCCTGAATTTGAATGGAAAAAACATATATGCTTACATTCCAAAACCTGTTGTAAGGCTGTAGCTAACTTACTGGGATTAATTAACATTATTCTGAGGGCTTTTTCTGAATATGCTGTCTACAAGTGACAGTGAGGACATGTCCTGAAGTGGACAAGTTTCTCTTCGTTTTATTTTTTCTTTGATTATTTGAGTGTATGCATTTTTCTAGTTTTCTGTTGTTCTGTTCTTGTTTTTATCTTTTCTCTTTCCTTCCTATCTTCTTCATTGGTTTCCCAGAGTTTATATAATTTACCTTTGTCCCCCAGCCTTGCTTCTAATTTCTGCCTCTTCTTCTTTTTCTCTATTTTCTTCTCCCTGACCTATTTTAATTTTTTCTCCTGAGAGTAAAATCTCCATTTTGAGGGCAGATTTGCATATGAATTTCCTGGTTTGCTTTAGGCTTTTAAAATAACTACAAATGTAGATAAATGTAGTTAAAGGCTGGTAAATTAACCATTACCATACTTGTCATTTTCTAGGCTATACTTAATTCTAATGATGTTATCGCTAATTTTACTACTTTTGCCAAAGTGGCATGATTGTTCTAACCAGTTGGTCTTCCCAGTATGGCACCACTGACACTGCCTAAGGGTCATAAACAATACTACAGTCCAGTGCCAAAGAACCGGGGGTCCGGCGAAATAGGTGGCACATCTCATCCCCAATAAACCGAAGGAGATGAAACAGACTCAAAACCCCAAAGCCAGTTACACTTAAAAGACATCTCTAAGAACTAGTCATTACCTAATTATTTTACATACTAGCAAAAAAGCTACTTGCCACAAGCAATTTACTAGTATCAATCCAGAAATTAAATAAAACAAAACAAACTTAAATGAAACAGTCTCAGACTTCTGCCTGACTAAAGGCAAACTCAAAGCTCAGTGAGGTGGAACAATTCAAAAGGTGCCCGCTAGACAAGGAAGTGATAACAGCAGAAGTAACAAAGCAAAGAAAAGAGAGTCAATGAATTCAAGAATCTGTTCTTTAAAGAAAGACTGCTTCATAAATATTGCTGGAAAAACTGTGTTCTAACTTACTGCTCTAAAAACTACTCCCATATTTTTCATGTTGGACTAATCTAAAAGTTAAATAGATCAAAGTATAAATATTAAAGCCAAAAAACTAAATCTTCTAAAAGACAGAATATCTAGAACTTTTGAAGATGTTGATGTAAGCAAAGACTTCATGAACAAAATCCTGATAACACAAGAAAGATAACAAAGAGTCAATAACTGGGATTTTGTCACGTTAAAAAGCTTTTGCACAGAAGAGAAACCATCAACAGCATGAAAAGACAGATCAGTGAGGGGAAAATTTTTGTCAGATGTTCCTAAGACAAAGGGGAAACCTTCACTTATAAGTATTTCCCTTCTGAGTATGGCCTCAAGGTGCATATATTTTAGAATGTATCTTTTGCCTTCTTCCATACCCAATTCTGTCAATGGCTTTTGCAAACCAATCTTCTAAATCATCATATATCTAGCATTGCATTTTTCTCTAGTTAGTACTGACTGGTGAGACATAAACTCTTCCTTGCAAGTTTAGAAACTGATATTTCTTTATCTTTATTGTTAGAGATAATAGAAACTGAACCTAGAGTCTCACATATGCTTGACATAAACTTTACCACTGAGCTACATCCTCAGTCATGACAGAGATTTAAAATTAAATGATGGTGCCAGAAGCATTCATGTGATTTGAACTTCTGCTTCTTGAGAGATGAGCTAGTTACAGACCTCAATTAACAATAAATCTGTCTTTCTTTCTCTTCCTCTCTTCTGCCTTCCTTCCTTTCTCTCTTTATTTTTTCTTCCTTTTCTTTAATTAATAAATTGAGTTTATTTGTACATTTTAAGAATACATTATGATAACATTCCTCATTGGCAATTTGTATCTGTACATAATATATCTTGTCCTGCCCTCCCTTCAGTCCCTACCCTCTATATGTGTAAGCTTTGTTTCCAATTTTTCTTTTTTACCACCAAATGTTTTTCTTTTCTTTCTTTACTTTGCCCTGGCCCCACCCAGTTACCATTCCCCTTTAAGCATTTTCTTCCTATTTTACAATACCTACTATACATTTTGGCCTCATTTACACCTTCAGTTTCACATACTAGAAAAATGATATGGTATTTACACATCAATGTCCTATTTATTTCATTTCTGAGTATGGCCTCAAAGTGCATCCATTTAGCTATAAATATGTCTAATTTATTACTTTCTTTTTTTTTTTTGAAACAGAGACTCACTTTGTAGTTCAGACTGGCCCTGAGCTCAGCCTCAAACTCATATCAGAGCAATCTTCCTGCCTCTGCCTCCCGAGTGCTGGGATTACAGGTGTGAGCCACCACGCCCGGCACTGTGGTATGTGGTACTGATTGCTGCTGCACATGGATCTTCATGCCCAGTATGGTATGTGGTTACCGGGATATCGAACCCGGGCCTTGCGCTTGCAAGACAGGCGCCAGAATCACTAAGTTAGATCCCTGGCCCTAGTTTATTACATTTTATGGATGAGTAATACTGTTTTATTAAAAAGACGCATCTAGTTTCCAGTTGATAGTTATTTGGGGTGTCTCCAAGACTTAGCTACTACAAACTGCGCTTCTGTAAACATAGGTGCAGATATATCACTGTGGTGTGATACTTTTAATTGTTTTGTGAATATACCCAGCAGGGAAATATTGAGGAATCTTCACACTTATTTCCATGTAGTTGTACCAGTCTACACTCCCACTATCAGCGGAGAAGTGTTCCTTTTCCCCCTCAGCCCTGCTAGCATTTCTTGTTGGTTGATTTCTTTTTTTTTTTTTTAGTACTAATGCTGAGAATTTTATTTGTGTAGCTAATTTGTTCATATTTGGAAACATTTATAAATATTTTTCAGCTTTTATGTGTTTTATGATGAAATAATATATAATTATATGGTTTAAGTCCTAATTTTTGTCTTTAAATTTTTAAAATTGATTTTATTAGTATATTTGATATACAAGTTATAATTACATTCAACATTGAGAACTTATGCCAGTACATGACATGACTTAATTCACGTTTTTCCCATTCCTCTGTCCCCAAGTCCCCCGTCAGCTATATACATAAGCTTTGTTTCCTTTATTTTTAAATCATCAATTTTTTTTTTTCTTGATAGCAGCTTTCTTTCTGAAGCAAGGTGGGAACCGCAAGCTCCTAGAAAAAGAAGAGCAGGAAAGCCCAAAAGTCAGACAAGGGGAGGATATTACAAGGATCAGAGCAGAAATTAATGCAATGAAGACTGAGAGAATGATTCAAAAAATTAATGAATCAGAGTTGATTATTTGAAAGAATAAACAAAATCAACATATTCTTATCAAAACAAGAAAATGCTCCAAATTTATGTCATTAGGAATGAAAGGGTGAAACCACAGTAGATCTAGCAGAAATCCAGAGGATTTCTACACTCAAATCTACACTCCAATAAGATGGAAAACAACAGAGGAAGTGGACAGATTCCTAGACTTACATGAACTTCCATATTGAATGAAGAAAGATGGATGATTAAATGCATCCTTTGAGTTAATGTTATCAAAATGCTTAAAGTACATAGTTTTTGAATATGTATCCCTTGATACAAGATACCCTTGTATGGAAGTCTTTCTCTTTTTTATTTTTACTTTCTGCTTAGTAGGTTTAGTATTTAGAACATTCATGATATGGTGAAAATCCTCTCTGAAGTAAGGACTGAGAGCCATAATATAAATTGTATATGAAAGCATTACATTGAATTTATGATAGCTAATTCTGTTCTTTGTACACTACTGCAATGGAATAATTCAATATTCCCCCTATATATATTCAGATATAACTTTCTGCTACAATATTCAGGAAGAAAATGAAACTAATGGTAATTGTTTTCTTTGTTTTACCAGCCGACTTTTTAGGAGAGGGAAATATTCTACAAATAAAACTGATGTACTTATATAGCTGTATTACTTTCTTAATACCAGAAATAAAATAGGCTGTTTTCCACAGAGGTTAACTTCTCCAATACATAACATATTTGTTCTATGTGTTGGAGTTCTAACAATTTCTTTCTCATGAGATTTCTGAGTTTAAACAAGTAACCATGTACAAGTCCCCTGATATACTTGGACTATGAATGTAGATCATATACAAGCATTTGTATTATTTTGGTAAAAAAATAGCATCTAAATATAGAATCCATGATTCTCAGCATCACATTTTAAGGTTGTGATATTAGTTTTTCACTTTCATCTCAGATGTTTTCATCTGGGGCAGGGCTTTCTTTTCACTTTTTGCTGATTTATGCGTTTATGTAAAAAATATATCTGAGACATATTTTTGTCTGATATAGCATGTTTTAATTTTGTTTTAATTTCAGAGCAATAGTGGCTCCTGGACTTGGATTTTGAGAAAATGAGTTGCTTCTAGCTTCCAGCAAAGTCCTGCAGCAGGACTGCTCAGAACAATGACGTGTTGTCTGCACTGAGCCTTTGCTTTTTATTGACTGTTTCATTAGGTATGAGGAAATGTTCCACCTTTGTTAACCAGTCTGCTTACTCTTGCTAAATATCACAGTCTCAAAAGGCTTTTGGAACTGAAAACAACCTAACACTCTGCAGAGATTTGTGACTGTCATCCTTCTGGTTAGAACTGCTCATAGACTGTGCAACAGTAGCAACGATGCATCTGTAAGAGCTGTCAGCCGGGATAGTCATTAAGTGCTGTCTGCAGTTGAGGTTCCTGTGCCAGATGGCACCTCAGGAACACTAGACAGAACATTTCAGGCTGCCAAGATTCATACTGTGCCCTTTTAACTTAGCGTGGTGGATGAATAAAATAAAGCAAAAATACTTCTGTGAACAAATCTCTTAACAATAGCTATCTAACAGACTCTGCATATATATGAAAAACAAGTCATCCTAATTTTACAAATGCACATTACTAACAATATCATATACAATATTAGTTTCCTCAGTTGTATTTATTATGATATGTACAACAAATGATGATTTTCCAAACATTATCATATTACAAAATCTTTTAACTGACATTTGTGATCAGTGTTTTAAAATTTTTTCTGAGTGCTTTGATATCTTTATATTCAGAAGCTTTGTGAAACATGTATTATGATGGAATGTTTTGCTAGGAGTTTATTAATTTTAGGATATTTTCATACACCTAATTTTATGCTTTTGAACTTCCATATTTATCATTCTAAATTTTTCTATATATTAGGATCCTTTTTAGAATATTAGTCTTGAAGTAGAGTTTAATATGTCCTTTTGCACACTACTAGCACACTCTCTTAGTTAGTATCTTCTCAATAACAAAAGAGTAAATTGGAAAAATATCCTCTTTTTGTAATAATTTTAACTTTATCTCCCCATGAATTTCTCCAAGTAGATTTTTGCATTTTTTCAATGTTACTTAATATAGTATTCTGTTGAAATAGTGATAGATATTAAGGTAATTGTGCATACAAATTTTGTGATATTGGAAGGAAACTAAAAACCCTTTGTGAGTAAGGAAACAGTTATTTTACAACCTGTGTTTAGATTTTAATATCTTGGAACATTAATTTCATTTTATGAAGTCATAAATTTATCTATTTTAATATAATACTTCTACTGCCCAATCCTTAAAATACTAAAAGTATCATAAAGGAAATTTACCCAGGAAGAGTTAATTTACTTTCCATAAAATTCACACCTATTTCAAGAATCTGGCATCACTGGCTTTGCAGAATACCTGTCTGAATCCTGGAGGAGATATATTCCAATTAATAAATGTTTATATTTTCTATGACTTATTCAAGAGATTGGCAGGGTGCTGGGATCATGAAGAAATAAAGTTTTTGAGGTGTGTGGTAATTTAGACAGCAAGGCAGGCAGATTAGGTGAAGGAGAACTCAACAGTGACTCTTGCCTTTTGCAGGGTCCAAATGATTAGCAGCAATGCCTTTAAGATTCAAGGAAAAGTCTACTATAATAAAGCACTTGTTTAACAAACTGGTGAATGAATTAATCACTGTGTTAATTTTTCTAACTAGTTTCTAATTAAATACTTTTCACTTAAAATTTCCATGAGTGATAGTCCTGGAGCTAAGGAAGGGCGAGCCATTCTCAGTTCCACAGGACAGTTCGTGTGCTCATCAGAGTAGAAGGAAGCGGAACATGGAACCTCTTGGGTCGCGTGCTCATGTACAAGAGGATATGTTCAAGGGAATTGTTCAATATCATGGACATAGAAGACAGTGTGTGGATGGGGGTTCAAGGACCAGCTGTGCGTAAGGTTGGGTTTTCAGTCAAAAAGTTGGAGTAATAATAGTTTCCAGAAAGTGCAGGTGGGATGGTTTGATAAAGAGGCTAACAGAGATAAATCAAAGGGGGAATTGACACAGCATTATGGAAAATTACTGGATTAGACAGATGGAAGATGCCGTGACATTTGAAGAGGTACTAACTGATGACTGATCAGCAGGACCTGGAGTTACTAACTGTATAGTAGAATTCTGATAATTTTGTACTTCTAGAAGAACTTCACAAGGAATTATTATAACATGTCAGTAGAACTTTTCTTCCTTGGTTGCCTATAGAAAGGTTGTCTCTTTTAGTCTCACTCACACTCATTTTGTAAGTTTTGAAAAAATTAATCTTGGGGACAGGAGTCAATGCATCTGTGCCCTAGCTCCAAATGATGAAGTGCTGATTTTGGAAAAAGAGTTGCATTCCACTCTTTAAGATTTCAAAACCAAATGCCTAACCGCAAGTCTACTTCTATTTAATTGACATTCTAAAAACTTTCACCCATGAACAGGTAGGAAATTCTAAAAAAGGAAAATTGACATCATTGAATCACTTACAAATTTACTACTCCAAGATAAGGGATTTTTATCCTTCTACTTTTAGAGTCTAGTATCAAATATTAAGATGAACCATCAAAGTGATCAAGGAAGAAATAAAATAGGCTTTCTGTAAATTAAGTTAGGCTTCTAAATCATTCTCAATAACTGCCGTAGGGTAATACATTACATGTTTAATTAATTATTGAATATTTTAATCCAAAATGAAGTTTTGGATAGAATAGGTTTTGGACTAAAAGAACTTGGTTCAACATTCAACTGTGTCTCTAATACTCTGGTAAATTATAAGTGCCCCAGAGACTCAATGTCACCATTTGTTAAAAGAGGTCATTTACTATTTCAGAGATTTTTTTTCTGCAATTAATTATTTAGTATATGTAATACACCTGGCAAGAAATTCAACCCAGAGTAACCTCTGATTAAATACTAGGTTCCTGGTCTCATTTCTGAAGCAGCAGCCAGAGGACTAAGACACCATGGATATCTTGTTCTGCAGGGGCTGACTGCTGCTATGCTCACACTGATGGTAGCAAAGCAGTTTTAGTAAAGCCTAGTTCTTGGAGCATATTTGTTAACATTCTCAGTATTTATCAAATATATGATACTGTAAGAAAGAAAATAGTTATCTTTATATGTTCATCAATGTTAAATTGTTTGTAAAAAATACGGTCACTGTTCCTCTCCTTAAAAAAGAAAACACTGGGCCAGAGATTTAGCTCAAATGGTATTGCGCCTACCTTGGAAGCACAAAGCCCAGTACGCTGATGTCTAGTGATTCTTTTTTCATTGGGCATATCCACCCTATTCATTCTATGCTTCTTGGTCTTGCTATTATTTTAAATATTTCCTTAGTATATTAGCATTTAAATATATTTCAGTCTTCTAGATCGATTATTAAAAGAAATAATTTGAGATTATAACCACAGATGTATATGAATTAGGAAATATATATGAAATGTATATGGATATGAATTAACAAATATACCTGGCAAGGAATATGTCTTCCCTTTTCACAAATTAGAGAAGTCATAGTTGCTTCTTTTCAACTGACTTCATGTTTTAATTAAAAATTTAAAATCAGAGAAAATAACCAAGTCAGATTCCTTTTCATTTTGCGTTGCTTGATAATATTTTAAAAATCTGAATGCTTTCCCTTTTATTCATTTGCTATATACATTAAACATTAACAAGAACAAATTTAACTTAAAGCTTAGGAAAAGATCATCATATTTATCAAGGAAAACTGAAGGTCATTTTATCTTATTTTTCTATAGGTCTGTAATTCTCCACTTAACAAATGCATGCAGAATATTTTAATGCATTTTCTGGTCATTTTATTTGTCCTTTGTTTCTCTTTTGTTGCCTTCTTCAGTGCCACTTGAATATTTTTAGCAGTGTTGTTGCTTTGTCTGTAGCCTTTGAGTATACCTCTTTACAAAATGTTTTTGCTGATTACTCAAATTTCAGTACACATGTTTAATTTTTATCATTAATATTTGTTATGTAAAGTTAAATGCAAGTGGACCTAATCCACTTATTTCTTCCCTTTGCAATGTAGTTCCTGAAATATTTCCTCTAATATGCTGAGAGAAATAAAATATCAGTAGCCAGATGGCATGAAGTTATGAGCAGCCCCACTTATAATAAGAAGAACTCTCTCAGTCTTAATCTCATGAATGGGGTGTAGGCAGTTTGTGAGACTTTTTGGTCAAGTTTTCTTATGAAAGTATATATTTTTATCTTATCATTATGTAATTGTGAAACCTGACCTATAGTTTATAAGGATGACATTTTCAGCCAGAATTTCCAGTAAGCAAAGTTACACCTTCATCTTTGCTTTTAAATTTTACATTGGAGTAATGGCTACATTCTAAAGTCCAGGATTGGACGAGGAATGCACAATGACTCATTTTAGTAATGGTGACTGAATTTGAACATGTCAAAATGGTAAATTTTTTTCTAAGAGAAAAATCAATGGAAAAGCTGTATGAAATTTTATTAAGCTACTGAGTTATTTGAATTTTAATCAGTAGAATAAAAAACATGGAATATTTGATCCCTGCACTCAATGTTGCCTCCTACTTCTCAGGCACAAACATGGAATATTTGAAAGTAGCTTGTATGTCTTTTCAACTCAGAATTGAGATAAAAATAAAGCCATTGAAATTTCAGGCAAAACTTTCAAGACCAATTATTGTTAAATATTAAAGTTCTCTGAAAGCATATTACCTATCTCTACCTAGTTCAAATCACACTTAAACCCCATTACTAATGAATAAGAAAAAATAAAGTCATGAGAATTATGGAAAAATAAGACAGGGTACCATCAGAACATAAGAAATTATGAGAAGTCTTACAAAATTTATAAAAACATAAATGGAAGCCAGATGTGGT
The DNA here is from genome assembly GCA_004026965.1 of Petromus typicus. Classification (NCBI taxonomy): domain Eukaryota; kingdom Metazoa; phylum Chordata; class Mammalia; order Rodentia; family Petromuridae; genus Petromus; species Petromus typicus. The sequence goes on along the minus strand of PVIR01005583.1, from coordinate 38,436 downwards.
AGCACACATCTGTAATCCAAGCACTGGAGAGGCTAAGGCAGGAGCATGGCAGTGAACCCAAGGACCAGGACTCAAAAAAAAAAAAAAAAAAAAAAAGGATTAGTTATTCACCGTTTAAAAAAAACTTCTTTATCTAGGGAGAGGAAGAGAGACTGAAAGAAGAGTAGGGAATGAGAAAAAAGAGGAATTAGCACAATGTGAACAGGTAAAATTATGCCTAAAGAGACCAATTATATCTATATCTATATCTATATCTATATCTATATCTATATCTATATCTATCTATATCTATATATTATATCTATATCTATATCTATATCTATATCTATATATATAGATATAGATATAGATATATAGATTATATCTATATCTATATCTATATCTATCTATATCTATATAGATATAGATAGATATAGATATAGATATAGATATTAGATATAGATATAGATATAGATATCTATGTTGGGAGCAAGGCAGAATAAATCTGCATTTATAGTATTTTTACTGTAAAAAAATCAGTTAATAATATTTTTGGTTTTTATCTGCAGACTTTTAGTACTTCTTGTGTTTCCAGGAAAACTATAATTCTGGTTACATGTTGTCCTCTGCTTCTCACAATTTAGTGTACCACTTCCCCCTCTCCTGGTTTCATTACTTGTCCTCTATTTTCAAGATGTATACTAACCACAAATTCATTCTTGCTACCTAGGATTAATTAGTATATTCCAAGGCATGATATTCAAAATATCTAATAACAGTTATGTAAAAAAACAAAAAAAACAAAAAAACAAAAAAAACCCAGACTCATCAGAGTGGGGCACAAAACAAAGTGATGTCAGTTCATTTAACTAACAGCTATTTTGGTTCACACCAAACAACAATTAGTTTTGGAAACATATAAGTCCACAGAAAATGAAGAGAATTAGTATAAATTTTGAAACCTTGTTATTCTCCTAATGTTTCTGTAATAAAATTGGTAGCATAAAACAATATAAATGTATTCCCTCCCAATCCTGGAGCCAGAGAAGTCCGTGCTCCATATGTTAGCCAAGTATGTGAGCAAAGAAGCTGAACAAGATATAATAATAACAGAATCTTATGATAAATAGATTTAAAAACCACCTATAATTCCTCACATTTTTCAATAGATAGTAAATTCCAAAGATATATTAAATCATTATAGATTTATGCAGAATCTTGCTCCCTCTTCTTTGGGTACATATTGTATTTTTTTTTTTTTTGCAAGTTCTACTGACCATATATTACATTAAACTTCTCTAAAATTTCTGAATATTTTCTCCTGTTAATCAATTTTTTCTCATTTTAGATTTTTGGTCATGTAATAGAAAACATTGGTTTATATAAACAAATATGAGTGCACGTAAAGGTTAAGTTTCAGTTGGTCTACCAGATGAATGTTTAGAATGTAGGATATGGATATTCATTGTAAAATACAAGATTCTAAAATATTTCTCAAAAAATATAGATCCTTGAAATAAACCCTTGGGGCATAGTTAGACCTATTAATCATAATATTTCTGTGATAAATAAGGTTGATTTTAAAAGGCTTCTAGGTCAGATGAGTCATTTGCTATAGAAGTCATGTTTAATTTACAAAATAAAAAGAGTAATTAATTGCAGAAAGTGCTAAGCTTAAATTTTTTTGCAGTCGTCTAAATCCTGTTAGGAACTGGGTGGTTACAAAACATGAACAAAATATATAAGCACATGACTATGTAAATAGTCTTGTGATGAGTTTTCAATTTTTTTTTCTTAACTTTTTTATTTTTTAATTTTTAAAATCTGTATTGGTACATTGCATACACGCATCATGATTGCATTCCATAATGGGGATTTGTATCAGTATAAGACACAACTTAATTCTCATTTTTTCCCATAGCCCTACCCACCCTACTGCCCCCCCATATACATAAAATTTGTTTCCTTACTTTTTTGTTACAATTTCATCATTTCCCCCCCTTCGCCCTATTTTACTTTGAGCATTTTCTATTTCACAATATATAACATACAATTCTAGGACTCATTTACATCTTTATTTTCTCATGCCAGAGAAAAGATGTGATATGTACCTATCTGTGACCTATTTATTTCACTTATGAGGATATCCTCAAGGTATGTCCATTTAAGTATAGATGATTAAAAGTTATCATTTTTTATGGCAGAGTAATACTCCATCCTGTAGAAGAACCACAGCTTTTTTCTCCAGTCTCCAGTTGATGGACACTTGGGGTTGTTTCCAAGATGTAGCAATCACAAATTGGGCTGCTATAAACATGGGTGCACATATGTCACTGTGATATGAGTCTTTTAATTCTTGTGTGTTCATACCTAGCAGGGCGATGGCCAGGTTAAATGGGACCTCCAATCCTAGCTTTTTGAGGAATCTCCAAACTGATCTTCACAGGGCTTGTACGAGTCTACAGTCCCACCAACAGTGGAGAAGTGTTCCTTCTTCTCCGCAGCCTCGCTAGCATTTGCTGTTGGCTGGATCTGAAATGGCAGCCATTCTATGTGGAGTGAGATGAAATCTCAGTGTTGTTTTCATCTGCATCTCTCGAATGACTAATGATGTTGAGCATTTCTTCATATGCTTCTTAGCTGTTTTTACTTCTTCCTCTGAAAAATATCTGTTTATTTCAGATGCCCATTTTTGAATTGGGTCATTAAATTTGGGTGGGCTGATTTTTCTGAGCTCTTTATATATTCTAGATAGTAGCCCTTTGTCTGAGGAACAGCTGGTAAAGATTTTTTCCCACAATGCACAGCAAAGGAAACCACCAACAGTTTTAAATTTTTAATAAAAGGTCATTTTATAGAAGTATATTTCTTTTTGAAACAATAATTTTGTAATTAAAAGCATGATAATGTATTAAAATATACCTATATATTTCAAAATATTTTATATTCTGGAAGAGATTATGAAACTTCAGCAGTTCTGATTCCAGTTAGAAAACAATTATATATAGTTATAAATTAATATGATAATACTTACATTCCATGAAATGAATGCATTTTATGTAACATATAGTGTTATTATTTCAATTATCACTGAACACAATCAGAGTAGCTAACTCATGAGAGGAAAGCCATGAATATGTTTTTTAAATTTTGCTGGAAAAAGATTATAAGCACCAAACATGCTGTCTTTTATTTCAGCTAGAGTTGATAGTCTTGCTTTTTCCCTAAACGACTGGAGGATCATGCAGTAAAAATAGAGAATACACAGAGAAATAGTATTTTTATGCCTTTATTGTCTGATTTAATGTCTAGGAATTTGTCCTATATTATTGTTTCTGTCTGCAGTGTTTCCATTTCCTTCCTTTCCCCCTCATCTTCCTTTCCTAATTCTCCTCTTTTCCCCTTTCTCTTTCCTCTCCTCCTCTTCTGGCTATGACACTACATCCAAATAGGTATCACCACTTATGTGTCTAGGACATAGTTCCCTTCATCCTTGTATTGAGTTTTATATTAAGAAAGAAATTGTAGCCTGAACCTTTTAACCTAAACAAAGATACTCATATGCTTTAACATATGCTTAATACCAATTTTCTTTTAAAAAAAGCTTTGACTAAGAATTAAAACTCTTGGAACAAAGCACATTAATAGGAGTTCATGCTTGGTGGATGATCTGTGAGGCAGGAAACTATTTTCTTTGCTCAGTTTATCAATGTTAAGTGATGGAATATAATAGTTGTTGCATAATACAATAAAGTCAGCTATTGTATAATTTCTGAAGACCAAGACCTAGAGAACATCAAAAATCATTTTTAAAATGTATGTTGATGTTAGATGGTTATTGCTAATAAGATGATATCCACAATAAGATAGATAGCTAAATGATAGGCAAAAATTAGGAGAAAGTAGCTTGCATATACTTATACAGTCATGTTTTAAAATAAATACATAAAGCTTACTCTATAATTAGCAGTACAATTCTTGTCCTAAAATAATTTTCACAGAAATAATTAAATGAATGCTACTGATTTGATTCAAGATTAAAATTACTCTTTGCCAGAATATAAAATGATATTAACATGACAAGGAACACTAACCCCCATCCATGTTTCACTATGGAATAAGATATTTCAGAAGCAGCCCACATACGCCAATTCAAGAACTTCCAAGGTAGGGAAAACTGATCATAAAACAACCTTTATTATCTGAATAAACAGATGAACCTCTTAGGCAAGAAACATCACAGCACAATTATTGCAAAATTACTACTTGAACTAACACCTAGGTTAACCGAGTAAACATTTTAAATAGTCTAAATATTACTATTATTCTCCATTGTTTATTGATTCTCCTGCAATAGAACAGCTAAAACAAATGAAAGGAAACTCTGACTGTTTAAAAAAACTAATGAAGACTCTTTTTAGTATATATCAGAAAGTAAGACTCTTGTTTTGAATACAAATTAGGTAAAAATTAGGGGTAATTAAATCCTTTTCCCCTGAAATGTGTAATGACTGCTTTTCTTTTTAGGTTTGCAAAACCTTGTCTTTTTTCTGGTTAGAATGCATTCTTCATTTCTGTTTGTGCCAAATTTATTTTCTTTGTTGACATCAGCACTCAAGAGAAGATGACTTCTTAACAGAGATAAATATTGTTTTCACCAAGTGAATTATAACTGCAAAGCACCACATCCAAAACAATCACTATTAGCAAAATAAGAAAAGGTAAAGTAAACAAGTAGAGAAACCATTCAATTTTACATTTGTACAAAGCTCATCAGAATGACTATTTGACAAGCTGCTAGATAAAACCATAATAAATTAGAATCACAATTCCTAATATTCACTTTGTATCCTAAATTGCGTTTGGCCTACAATAAAGCTTAAAGGGATCAGTTCCTGGGATTTCTGAAACTGATGTCCATGAACCTTTAGAGATAGGTCTATTCTGCTTAATTCACATGCTTTGTATAAATAGCCCATCTGCTGTGTCCACAATTTGAATTTAAGAAATGAGGGCTGGGGATTTGGCTCAGTGGTTCCAGCGCCTGTCTTGCAAGCAAAGGACCCGGGCAACCACATACCATACTGGGCATGAAGATCCATGTGCAGCAGCAATCAGTACCACATACCACAGTGCCGGGCATGGTGGCTCACTCCTGTAATCCCAGCACTCAGGAGGCAGAGGCAGGAGGATTGCTATGATGTGAGTTTGAAGCTGAGCTCAAGGCCAGCCTGAACTACAAAGCGAGACCCTGTCTCAAAAAAGAAAAAGAAATGAAGCTAGGTGGGAAACTTTCAGAGATTAATAGAGAAATTTGCTTCCTTTTTATATATTTGCACATAATCTTCAATTATGTAAAGTTGTTTTTTTTTTCCAAGAAAACCCTAGTATTATATTTTAGAAAGCATAAAAATAGAAAAACAGTTATAGCTGAAACTGTTATGACTTACAAACTATATGATTTCAGCAGCTAATTGGCAAGAGTTAACTATATGCCTGTTTTTGTGGCAAATGAACATTCAAGTGATAGTTTATGAATTCCATCTTTCGAATCCTAAGTAGCTTTAATGACTGCCGTGTAGTAACTTTCTCATACCTTTGGTCTTTTATTCAGCTAGAATCAAGTTTTTACATGGCTATAAGGCAATGTGCTGAAAGTAGAAAGAAACCAAAAGATAAGACCCAGATCTTGGAACCACTGAATGTTTTTCTTAATAAACCATTATTATTTTCCTAGCATTTCATGGAACATATCTAGACAAAAAATCTAACAAGTAAATAAATAAGTAGAAAACCAGACTGTTTGTATTTGTTTTTTTCTACCACAACTAGTTCAGCCTCTGTCATGACTTGGTCACACAGAAATTTATCTTCTTGAGGATAGAGACCAGTGTAAGGCAATAATTAAAGTAGGCACAATATTTCCTTTGATTTTTTTTGTGAGGCCTTTTACTTTACCACCATATAAATGATTGGATAAGATCTATCCAAGAGAACTCACAGAATGTACACAAAATGCAGCTACAAGAATAGAACCAAAAGCCCATGGCTTGCACTGAGCTGGGAACTGGTTTTCACCTTAGACACAGCTCTCTGAGTGAGGAGGGTCAGTTTCAATGTGTGCATTTCTTCTACAACATGCAAACAGGTAAGAATGTACTGGGTCTTTCTAGACCATCTCAGTGCTCCAGGTAATGAGGAAAAAAATGCTTTTAGGAAAAAATGCAAGTCTTGTGGGAGACAAAACAGATGAAAAGCAAGATTATGTTACTTGGATTAGTCAGAGAAATATTTCTTTTGGGGGTAGAAAAATGAAATGTCGAAATAAAGAGAAAAGTTAGCATCCTGTCAGCTAAGAGTTTATAAAAGGGGATTATATGGAATATTATGGCAGTGTACCTGAACAAACAGAGTTGTTAACTGGAAATATCTCTGTGAATCTAATATTGAATATTTATTCTAGGAAAAAATAGCTCTGCTAATATTTCCAGATATACTCTTTTTTTAAAAATGAATTTATTGGTAGACTTTAAGAATATATTATGAGCACATTCATCAATGAGAATTTGTACCTGTATATCTGTACATGATATATCTTGATTCTTATTTTTTCCTATTCCCCTGCACTTTCAACCCTTCACCCCTCTAGTTTCTTTCTTTTTACTATCAAATCTCCCCCTCATTTTCCCTTTCAATTTTTTCTTCCTATATCATAATATCTATCACACACTCTTGGCCATATTTACAACTTCAGTTTGTCAATACAGTATTTACATATCTTTGTCCTATTTATTTCATTTAGGAGTATAGCCTCAAGATGCATCCATTTAGCCATGTTTCTAGTTTATCATTCTTTATGATGGAGTAATACTCCCTTGTATTTTTAAAAAATCCACATCTTATCCAATGTGCTGTTGATGTGCATTTAGAATTTTCCAAGATTTAGTTATTACAAACTGTTCTGTCTTTGTGGAAGTATTAACATGGGTGCACATTTGTTGCTGTAATCTGATCTTTAATTCTTTCATTTATATATCTAGCAGGGAAATAACAGGGTCAAATAGAAGCCCTAATCCTAATTTTTTGATGAATCTTGACATTGTTATCCACAGTAGTTGAACAAATATACATTCCCACCGACAGTAGATAATCTTCATTTCTCCCCAAAGCACTAGGAGCATTTGTTATTGGTTGGTTTCTTGATAGCAACCATTCTTTGTGGAGTGAGATGAAATCTCAGTGTGGTTTGCATCTGTATCTCTCAAATGACTGGTGCTGTTGAATTTTTTTTCATATATTTCTTTGCTGCTTTTACTTCATCTGAAAAATATCTTTTCATTTCAGTTGCCCACTTTTGAATTGGGTCTTTAATTTTTTGGGTGGTCTTATTTTTTTTTAGTTCTGTATATATTTTAGATAGTAGACCTTCATCTGATAATAGTTGGTATTTTTTCCCCTCATATTAGATTGTCGTTTTGCTCTGTTGGTGGTTTTTCTTTGTGTGTGGAAGCATTTTAATTAAGATAATATCCCATGGGTTGATTCTTTTTCCTAATTCCTGTGCTATTGAGATTTGTCTTTGCTGTTGTTATTCATGAAGTCTTTTTCTAAGACAATGTCTTCAAAAATTCTACCAAACCAATACTCCTGTGGTTTCAGTATTTTTGCTCTAATATTTAGAGACATTCAGTTATTCAAGACTGCTTTAACAGTACTGTAAATGAGACTGTAAGATCACTAGATACATCTATTCCATCTTGTGATCCTGCTTATCTGGTCATGTGTGCATATTAAAATGAGGTGGAATAGATTGAAAACATTTGCCTTAGAATCAAGAAATCACAGCTCAAATTTCCATCTTTCTAGGGCTGAAGCTTAGGAAAACTGTATCATTCCATCAAATTCATTTTTTGATGATATGATTCTTTCTCAAAAAGTTGTCATGATCATCAAATAAAAGAACCTTAAAATTTTCCATCTGTGAAAGCTAGTTTATTAATAATAGAACAAATTTAAGATATTTTCAGATTTTTCCTATGTTATTTTCTGGAGTTACGTGCAAAAAGCTAATGGAATTTTTACAATTTAGATAAAAGATTAAATTAAGCAGGATTTAGAAATATGTGGATAAGATTATAAATGTGCTCTAATATTTCTTCCTTAAATGTTATGATAACCTTCTAAAAATGTATTACAAAGAAAATATAGAATGGAACCAGTAATATTTACCACATTTTCATAATCTCAAATGCATTTCTATAGGGTTAACATGGGCTTTGTCTTTGATCATATTTGTATATAAGAAAATTATGTGTACATATTTTAATAGAAGCATATTTAAATATACTAGGAACATCTGCTACAAAGGAAGCTAAAGATCATGAGCATATAAGAGTCACAATATTAATATGTTAAAATGATATACACCAATAATATTAATTGAAATGTATCAGTGGAAACATATAATAAAGAACAGTGTAATTTTCAGTTCTGTTTTGTTTCAGAGAGGATAGCCTTCATTGTATAATAAAAATGAAAGTTTAAATATAATGAGAGGCTTGGGTATAATCTATTATTTAATAAGTAATGGTATAAAGTACTCAATTTATAACACAAATATTTGAAAATTATCTGCTGAATAATTATGAATATTCTATTTTTCACAACATATGACTAAACAGTTACTCTTCTTATCAATCAGTTAAATTCACTGTAAAGCATTTGAATATCTTAAATACAATTTATGCTCTATTTATGATGTCATTTGATATCCTGTCTCTGTGGAGTAGGGAGATTAGGAAGTTTGGATTTTCTTTCATCTCACTTCCAGGTTTGTGTCTATAAGACCAAAATGTTTATAGGTAAAATGGTAGATGTAGAAACCATATGCAATATATTTAAATTCTTCATTTTTAGCATTAAAATATTCACTGTTTTTTGAAAGAAGAAATATAAATTTTAAACACTGCAAGTAAATTATATCTTATTCATTTCCTTCTTAGACAGACATTTCAATGACAAAATGACAAACAGAAATTAGAGGGAAAGTTAGCTTCTTATGTGATAACAGATTATATATGCTGCAGTGAAAGACTGGGGAGGGAGAGTTTATGTGATTTTTTAAAGGTAAATTACAAAGACTTCACCTATGAGAAGAAACTCCAGTGCAGACATCCCCATTACTCTCAACCAGTAGATCGGAGCATCTGAGCAAACAGACCTGATAATTGGAGACACGTCAACCTCATGAGTGTCTATTCTAGACTGCAATAACATTTCATTTACTGCCAGTGTAAATGTTGAACCCAAAAACTTGTCAGGAGAAAATTAAGCGATGCTTAGAAGGAGCTGAGGAAGGTGTACACACTTAGAAGCATTATGTCTTTACAGTAGACCGATCATGTTATCCTTGTGTGGCATTCTCTTTATCCCTAGAAACTTTTCTTTAATTTGAAGTCAGTTCTATCTGATATTAATAAGGCCACTCCTGCTTTTTTTTTCTTTCGTTATGGATTAACATTGACATGCATCTCTTTTTTTAAACATTCAACGTGCCTATGTTATTGACTTTGAAGTGAGTTACTTGTAAAGGACATGTAGCTGAGCCACTCCTCCATACTTTGTAAATCTGCATTTAATTGGTATAGTTAAGCCATTTATGTTCAGAATAATTATCAATATCATAGAGCCTTAATGCTATCATTTTATTATTTTTATATCAATTTTTATTTCTTATTCTGAGTTTTTGTTGTTGTTGTTGTTGCCTTCTTTGGGATTAATACTGTCTAGGATTCTGACTCTATTGACGTAGGTTCTGACTGTTATCACTTTGAAGATTTTAAATTGATTTTTTCTGTGTATTAATGTGTTTGTGTCTGTGTAATAATTTCTAACAGTTTAGTAGTACCAATAATCAAGATTTTTGTCACTTTTAATGACGCATGGAAACTTTATATTTATACAGGTCATACTTTATTTTCTTTACTTTTTAATAGTTATAACAAGTTACAGATTTGTTATATTTGTGTGTCAGCCGTTGAATATGATTTATAAAACTCATGACAAAATAGTATATTGTATTTTTCCATATTTCTTCTTTTTTTCTTTTTTCTTGTGCTCAAAACTTTTATCATTTTATCTCTCCTTAAATAAGCTTCTTTAACTATTTTTAGCTTTCTTGAGATAAAATTTCCAGAGGAAAAAAAAGTATGTATTTGAGGTGCATAAAGAAAGTTTTGGCATACATACATATTGTAAAATGTTTACCATACTCAAGTTCATTAATGCATCACCTTATGTAGTTATTTTTATTTGTTTTGATTATGTTAGAATATCTAAGTTCTATTTTTTTATATTAGTAAGATTCCTCGAATTATTCAAGACTGCTTCAACGGTACTGTAAATGAGTCTGTAAGATCACTAGATATATCTATCTTATCCTCTAATCCTGGTTATCTGGTCATGTGTGCATATTAAAATGATTCAGAACAGACTGACATTTGCCTTAGAATCAGGAAATCACAGCTCAAATTTCCATCCTGATAGGGTGGAAGCTTAGGAAAACTGTATTATTCTATCAAATTCATTTTTTGATGATATGATTCTTTCTCAAAAAGTTCTCATGATCATCAAATAAACGAAACAAAAATTTCCATTAATAAAAGCTAGTTTATTAATAATAGATACCATTATATTCCATAAGAAACATTATTGTACAAGTGCATTATTATTTACTATAGTCAATATTTTTCACATGACCTTATTTTCCCACTGTCTGAGACTCTGTATCCTCTGACTAAATCCCCAGGGTCCCAATTGTCTCCATTACCTAACTCTTCTTATGCATCACTTTACTTGTCCTTGGGTTATGTCATCTAATGTAACACTTTCCAGTTTTACCTGTGTTATAACAATGACAGAATTCCTTATGGCTAACAGCATTGCCTCTATGGTTTCCATTGATTTCTATTAGTTTGAATGTCTAGGCTGTGCGAGCTTGATGTTGTCAGTAGGAATTTTAACATTAACTGTTTGCAGCCTTGGTATTACCTGACAGGTAGACTAAGAAACTTCAGTCATCAGTGAAGTGCATTTGAGACTTTCGATTCTCGTCAAATCAAGTTACCTTTTTAGTTTTCTAAATTATTACTATGACTTTTATTGGATATTTCTTAATGAACTAATGATTAATACAATTATGAAAAATGAATAGTGCGTGAAATGCTAGTAAGAGCAAGCAAGTCTGAAAAAACCTCATATTCTTATGCAGTTTGTCCTGACCAAGGTTTTAAACATTAGGATAGGTACAAAGATGACTCCAGATGCAACAAAAACATGAAATTTCCTAGAGAATGCTAAATTACAGGCACAATGACTGTGATTCTCACCGAAATGTTTTTGAGATCAATTGATATTATCAAAAGTGTTGCCTCCTAGTGTACTTTTATGAGCATCATTCCTTTAAAAAATATGTCCCTAAATATGATTTATTAGTTTTTTTTAATTTCTGGCTACCAACATATGCCTTTTTACCTCCTGAGAATTTTCAATTTAAAAGAAAATTGGGTCCTACAAATAACATGCATACCTAACTAACAGCTTTCTGACAGGTTTCTATTTTTTTCCCCTCACTGGAAGCTGTTGATGCAAGGAATGGAAAATATTTCATATCCAACTTTCTTATAACTTCATTTCTTTCTATTCTCATTGTTTCTACACAGAAAATAACATTGTTTTCTATTGTTTATTCAATGCCAAGTGAGATCTTCATGCATTAGTGTTAATAGAATTCAACAAATTCAATTAACAGTATAGAAATGTGAGATTCTTTTAAAAGCCAAAATGTGGTAGTATCAAATACTCTTTACAACACTTTAAACTATCTGCAGATCAGTAACATGATTTGTGACCTACAAATTATTTGATAAATTGAAATTCAACTTTTTTATTGACCACGTGATTTTTAGTATGAAAGCCAGTCTGTTTTCCTCTCAAATATTTTCTTTAGTTTTTCATTAAGTTGCCTTATCTGTTCTTTGACATTTTCCAAAAAAAAGACATCTGACATTCCTCCACTGTACCTGTTTTCCAACAGTGATGAAATTCATCCAGCTTTCAGGCTAGTGAAAGATGATATGAATGCTCAATTTAATAATAAAATGATTGTAAGCAATTTTAATCTTAACTATTTCCTCCCAAGTTATTGCACATTTTAGACAGCAAGAAGCCATGACCTAGAGGCCCTTGTGATTCTGAAGAATTATAATTTTCTTAATGAAACAAAGACCAAACCTGAATAAAATGCATAATTTAGATCTCAAATAACAATTGAAACTAGTACTATAGTTAAAAAAAATAAGGTTCAAGCAACCTAAGGTGGTTGAGGGAAGATTATCACTGAAAAAAATGATATGTAACATGTAACTAAAACCCAATAATACCTGAGAAATCAGTTTACAAGGAGATAGCATGTGTTTTAAAAACATTATCAGGTAAAAATGAATTGAAATTCTCCTTGTATTGCAGCCATACTTGTTCAGATAAATAATTTTCACAAGTCTTGAATTATTTTCCTCAAAAGCTATTCCTCTAAAACCTCTATATGCATGCACAAACATGCACATAACATATACAGACATGTGAAATAGCATCCAGCCATACGTAATCCCATATTTACAGGACTTATCAGTCTTCTTCTGTCTCAAAATTATTTTCGGGCATATGATTATATTAATGTTTAGACCATGATATTGTTGCTGGGCTTTCCTTATACAATACTAGTGCAATGCTTGTTTATTTTTAATTTTACCACACATGTAAATGAACTATTCTGCACTCAACTCTTTGTTGTGTATGTTATTAAAAATATGCACACCATTGCTGTGCTCCTTCCTTCCTTTCCTTTTTGTGGAAACTTACCTTTATTTTCTTTTCTTCATGTTTATTGTATTCTCTTCATCAGTTGGAATATGTAGGGGTTTGGGCCATTATTTTTAAAAAGTTAATGAAGATATGGAGAAACTGTGATCCCTGTGTGCTGTTGGTGGAAATGTCGAATAATTCAGCTGCTATGCAAAACAGTATAGAATATCTTCTAAAAATTAAAAATAAAATATCATGTGAATCTGCAATCACACCATCAGGTATGTATCCAATGGGAAGGAAATCAGGATGTAAGAGATATTCACACTTCCCTGCTCATTGTAGCATTATTTACAAGTGTGGATACAACCTAAATGTACACTGTAAATGAAGAAATCAGTGTAGATTATATATATTAAAAAGAAGAAATTCTTACCATTTTTAATGTCATGGATGAAACTGAAAAATATTTTTCTAAGTAAAATAAGCCAGTTTCTGAATGGTAAATATCATGATTCTACTTACCTGAGGTATCTAAAATGATTGACCTCATCGAATCTGATACTAGAATGGTGGTTTCCAAGGGATAAGAGAAGTACAAATGGGGTGATTTTTGTTCAAAAAGGTACAACATTTCAACATTTTACAAAAGATGAGTAAATTTTAGATATTTATCATAAAATATAGTATATAAAGTTAGCATTATCACTTGTTATGTACTTGGATATTTATTAAAAGAATAGCTGAAATGATAAACATTCATTTTTGCTTTTCTTTTCTTTCTTTTTTTTTTTTTTCTTATACAGGGTTTTGCTCTTGTAGTTCAGGCTGGCCAGTGCTGGCACAGAAACCACTGAGCTAAATCCCTGTCCTGATGATAATAAGCATTCTTATCACAAAAAAGGATGCAAACACTTTTCTGGAAGTGGTGAATATATTTGTTTCCTACCTTGTGGTGATAGTATCATGACTGTATACATATATCAAAACTCATCTAATTATATACCTAAAATATATGGATGAAAAATTCATCAATGAAGCTTTGTGAAAAACTAGTTTTAACAATACTAATAACGTCACTTCCAAAAAGAAACACAAAATATACCTCACATTTTCAAAAAGTAAAATATATTCCTAAAAGCTACATAGGAAACACAGCATGGAACATACTCAAGAAGAAAAAAAATTAACATTTCTGCATCATTATAGATTAATCTGTAAGGTTAGTAATGTGTATATTTTTTAAACAAACATATTTCATTTATTTTGACTTGAGGAAACCTACTATTGTAATAGGGAATATTTCAATTGGTTAACTTTGTTTCAAGTTAGACATTTTAGTTCTGTTTTAAAAAGTGAGGGGTTTTTCTTGCCATGATTTACATTTTTTCTATGTTTGCAATAAACAAACACAGCTACTGGCTCTCCAAATTTCTCATTTCTTGCTCATCTAAATAATTCCAAAAATGAGATATAGTATTGCCAGGGAGCAATACACTCTCGGGCAGTGGAATTGTCATGAGAATACTCACTTTGTTTGAAGTGAGTTTTGGCTTCTCCAGTGCCTACAATAATGCCTCAGGGAATTGCATTTACTTTTATGAAATGAATTTTAGATGCAATTCTTGTACAATTGAATAGAACATATTATTTATGAGCGTATGCATAATTCAGTTTTGGATATTCTGTACAAAGATTCCTATGAGAGAAGAGCAACAAAATTTAGCCGTTTCAAATTGTGACTCTTCTTAATAATGAAAAAACAGAACTGTTGAGCTTGGCACGAAGATATAGATTTTTTTGTAGAAAGATATAATGTAATAATTATTATCATTGTTATGTCTGCCATTAGAATTCAAGCACTTTATGGGAATGGGGACTTGAAGAAAAATCAAATCTCTCTATTCTAACTCTCAGAGTGGTTCTGATATTGTTGTCTATAAATCTTAGCTTTAAATAATAGCTAATATAATTCCCTTTCAAATTACTCAAAAGATGGTTTAGGACTTCATTTTTAATATACAAATTTTACTTTGCCTCTGCCTAATCTTTGTATGTTATAAATAAAACCAACAACAGTTAGCTCCAAAACTAACTCTCTCTCAAAGAGTTCGAGAAATATATTGTAAGAATTAGGGCCTCGGAGTTAGCTCAGTGGTTCCGGCACCTGTCTTGCAGCGCAAGGAGCCGGGTTCGATCCCCGGTAACCATATACCATACTGGGCGTGGAGACTCATGCCCAGTAGCAACCAGTACCACATACCACATACCACGGTGCTGGGCATGGTGGCTCACACCTGTAATCCCAGCACTCGGGAGGCAGAGGCAGGAGGATTGCTGTGATGTGAGTTTGAGTCTGAGCTCAGGGCCAGCCTGAACCACAAAATGAGACCCTGTCTCAAAAAACCTAAAAAAAAAGAGTTAGTGATTTTAACACTGATTTCTACTCTTTTGAACAGCTTGGATATTATTTCTACTCTTTTATTCTTTTGGTGAAGCCCAAATTTGAGATTCATACTATAGCAGTCTCTCTTAAAACACTGGATTAATGGTTTGTTTCAGGGCTTTTCTCAGACTGAATTTTCATTAGCCTTAAAGAAATGTGTAATTATTTTTTCCCCTTTCACCCTATTTTACTTTGAGCATTTTCTATTTCACAATGAGATTATAACAAAAAAGTAAGGAAACAAATTTTATGTATATGGGGGTGTGGTAGGGTGTGTAGGGCGATGGGAAAAAATGAGAATTAAGTTGTGTCTTATACTGGTACAAATCCCCATTATGGAGTGCAATCATGATGCGTGTATGCAATGTACCAATAAAGATTTTAAAAAGTGTGTAATTAATTATATTAGTAAAGTAGCATTGCAGGACCTTGTAGAGATAAACAGTTGTTTAACTTCAGATGTTTATTAGATGAAATCAGTTAAAAATGTGTTAAGTTCCTCAGTATCTTTACCAGTTTCTACAGTTTTGTAAATAGATGAAGAAAAATGATAAAATCTCTCAACTATAGCTATGGATGTGTTTATTTCTCTATATGTTCTTCATGTAACCTGAAAATTTGTTATTAGGTATAGTACAGTTAAGCAGAAAATTTGACATTAGCAGGCCCAAAGCTAGATAGCGGAATGTCACAGGAAACAAAAATGTACTGTTTTCATATTTATTAGCTATAGATAAAATCCAAAGAAATCAGTAGTCTCAGATTTTACCTCAAGAGAATCAAACTTTCTCTGAACATGCTGATAATGTGTAGGATCCGCACAAAGTTCAGACCCTCGGGTGGGGTTTGGAAAACCTAGAGGTCTCAGAGGAAATGAAAAACATTTACATAGGGATTAAAGAGTGACCTTGTTCTCTCTGAAGTGAATCAACACAGCCCATTTTCCTTGTAAGAAAGACGACCTCGGAAGGCAGAAAGGATGCTCTCCGAAGGACTCACTTAATTGTATTAATTTAATGAGAGACCTCATGTAGTGCAACCACGGTACTTCCCACTCTCTGATTGTGAAAATCTATCATCTTGCAGTAAACTGTATTATTCTCTGTGTGACTCTCTGTCTTTTCTGGAATCTTTAAGCATAGACACACGGAACCAAAGCGTATCACTGGTTCCTAGAGGTATTTACATCTCGTTGTATCAGAACCTGCTGACATGAACATTGAGGATTGCTACTCTGTTTTTGAAGAATTAACACACTTACAGTATTATTATCTTTATTTGACAGACTTTTATAAATATGGCTTTCTTATGTGTATCTCTCAATCTTTCTACTTTAAAATTACTTGTACCTTCATATTCACATTTCATGTACATAAACACAATTGCTTTGGGTCTAGTCTTTCATTTTAAATCTAATTTATAAATTTAAGTTTTAATTATAGTATTCTTTCTTTTTAGATTTAATGAAAATACAGATTTTAAGTTGTCCTTTCATTTTTAGAGAGCATACTGACAGTATTTTTATATTCGCTATGTTAATTACTGTTTAGTTTTTCCAAATATTTTTAACACATTAGAGTTCTTTGAATACATCTTAGTTACACTTTCTTCTCTCATTAGTTGTAGTAGCTCTAGTAATTACTGATCATATCTATAATTTATGACATTCTATTTATAATTACTTTTTACCACTTTACAATATTGAAATATTATGAAGGCTCAATTGTCCTTTTTTTGTTAAATTGTAAGACATTTAACTTGGCATTCAGTAAAAATTAAACATATGATGTTATTTTTGCTTTATTCCTTTGTTCTAATTAATGTTTTAAAAACTTTAAAAATATGTGTTTACAGTTTCTGAAAATCTTTATATTTTCTCAACTGCGATGTATTATATCCCTCAGCACTTTTTCTTCTTTTTTGTAATTTATCTCTGCTGGGGACACATTTCACAAGTTATGTTTATCTGAGAATATCTTTAAAAATCACTTATTTTGAAAACATTGTATAAAACCCTTATATTGTCCCTAGAGCCCAACTGTTCTGTTGCAGAGACAAGTGTTAGTCCAGCCATTGCCCCTCATTGTAGGAGTTTCACCTGGGGTTACTCTTCATTTTTTTTTCTCTTGTTATTTTCAGCACTAGCTAAGATGGAGTTTTCTTTGTGTTTAATATACTTGAATTTCATAAAGATTTATTTTTATCTGCAGCTCTATGTTTCAACAAATTAGAAAAAGCTACATTATTTAGTGTATTTTTCTGTTCTATTCTTAGCATATCCTCTTTGTGGCCTCTAATTATCCATGTTAGTTTGAAAGATATTGTTCTAAATAGTGCTGAAGTTCCTATCATTTTTATTCCTCTGATATATAGTTTTTGTTTTTCATTTTGAATTTATTATATTGATAATTTATAAAGAAACATATACTGTCCTGTGTCTGTCCTGGCCCTATTTATTAACTATCATGATATATTTTTAATTGTCTGGGTGATAAGTCAGCCCCAAATTTATTTATTTATTTCCTTGAATTCATATTTACACTGAAGAAATTAAATATGTAAATTATATTTATATTAAGTGTACATATTGCTGTTGAAAAGTGCCTATGACAGAATATGGAAGGAAGAGAGAACACAAAGAAATATATCACAGTTTATGCCTGACCTACGTGAAAGGGAAAAGAAGAGACAGGGGAAATATTGGGCTGCAAGCAGTTCCACTTAGTGGTACTGCTGATTGGAGGTGATCTTTAAACCCAAATGCCCATTAAAGAAGTCTCACATCTTTGAAATGAACCTACTTTAGGTTTCCCTGAGACCATTGATCAACTTTTTGACACTATGAATCTTTATATGCAGGACATTTAATTTGAATAACATTATATAGTATGTGGTCTTTCATTACTAGTCTATTTCAATTGCCATCATATTTCCTAGATTTATTCACGGTGCACTATTATTCATCAGCCTCTCATTAGTTTTTAATGTAATGGGGATCATTTCTTCAGGAGCTTATTAGCCACTGTATGTATTCCTTGGAGAAATGTGTGTGCAGATCTTTTGTCTATCTTTTTAATTGTGTAACTTGTAATTTTACTTTTGAAGAATAGTTATGCTTTATATATTTTAGATAAAATTGCTTTATTGGATATTTTTGAAAATATTTCCTCCTTTTCTCAGGTTATATTTTCAGTACTGGGGATCGAACTCACGACCTTGTGCTTGCTAGGCAGGTGCGGCACCAATGAGCTATGTCCCCAGCCCTAAATCTGCAGTTTCTTATTGTTAATTGGAGGAGTATGAAAGTCAATCATGACTTTCAAATTAAAGAGTACCTAGCAGGTTTCTAAACTGTAATTCCCTATGTGTGTTTCCAGTGACCATTGGCATGTAGACCAGAAACTCAGCAAATGCCTGATTGTGTGTAACATCTTTCCAAAAGATTTGCAGCTCATGTGGGATGAGAGGGAAAGAGGAAGTCAGCCTGCTTTTGGCAAGCTCTGTTGTGTTTGACAAGGTATATCTTGCTCCTGTCCACACCTGTGGAAACATCAGACTCCTGTTTCTTCAGCCTTTAACATGAATTCGCCTTAGCAACTCTTCCATCTCAGATCAGTGCTGCATCCTTGATCCCTCTAGTTATGTGGCTCCCAACTTCCAAGCTGATTGGTTTGAGTAGTTCTAGATATATGTATTTTACTTTCTCCCTGTAGATAAACTTAACCAACACAGGGAAAAAAACATGAAAAGCAAAGTGCTTGTTTCTGGCCTTCCAATACTACATCTCAGTATCAACACTTATAATGTACTAAAGAAAATAGAAGTTTGTTTCTCCACATTTCAGTGAGGCAGAAGAAGTGGTTTTATATACATAAAATTGAGAGAATTTTAGGTAAACAACTGACATTTATTATCATTAGGACTTAATTAAAATAGAAAGGTACAGGGCAAGATGTTGTATCAAAGAGTATAATAAGAATGTCTGCAGTATGAGAACTGTACTCACAAAATCTGAGTGTATTCTCAGCATTCAGTGATCATTCATTTGACTTTGCATCTGTTTGGCCCCAAAATATTTTCTTTGACATATCATTACATAAAAAGCTGGTATACAACTCACTTAGGTGAAAAAGAAATACATTTTAAATAAATAGAGAACAATGTAGACTGATTATAACAACTAACATATTGAATTCGTGGAAAACTTAAGGGGCAGTTATCAGTTATCAGCACAATTTACTTTTTACTTAATGTACTTTATGTTCTGTCTCAGGTACAAATTATTTAGGTGAGAATTGTAATGATACTGATTTCACAGGCACATTTAAGAGAACTACAATAAGTTTTGCAGAAATAGGGAAAGAAAACACAGATGAAATGAAACTATTCATTATAAAGGAATCATATTTTATGTGAATCCTAAAAAGGAAAAAAAGAGATCTACACCTAAGAATAGGATGGGCTGAGTTTCAGGGACACCAAATCAATACTGTGCCCCTCGATCTTCATTGGGATAGAGCTACATAATTGAGTTACTTGAGTAAGTCAACCTATGGGATGACCACGGGCATGCATTTTACCTCTGCATCTTAGTAGAGTATGTAGATGTAGCACCCACAGACAAAGTGTCCATTAGAATTAAATGAAAATGTGTTTTTATATAGTAAGGAACAAAATCTATTAAGCATATCTAACCAGATATATAAATATTATAAGTAAATGTGTGTGCATGTGGCGGGGGGACTTATGTGTGTACACATTGTGAGAGAAAATGAAATGATTTGATTGTGGGAATGTTCTATCATCATTATAGAAAATAAGAATATTTTTCATTCATTCCCATGAAACATTTCTATCATATAAAAATTGAATGGGTGATATTTTTCTTAAGGAAAATAACTATAGTAGTGAAGGCCCATTCACTGGAAAATTTTAGTCCAAAAGACATATTTTGGGCAGCTGGTGTTCTCTTTATTCTAAAACAGATTTTGGAATACCTTTATCCATAAAGAAGGACAATAAAGAATGAGTTAGCTTTTAAAAGCATGAAAAAATAGTAGATATAAACTAAAAAAACTACAAGAAGAAAATGGTGCAATCACCTTTGTAATAAATGATTTAATCAAAAGGAACAAAGGTACGTAAATCTGTTTAAATTTTGTTGACTTTCTTAGAAATTCAGAGTGCTGCTGAGACTTCAGTGGATAGACTATTGAAATAACAACAGAGTAATTCTCCATTCATGTAAACAATTTTAATGGTTTATCAAGCATTGTATAATTGTATTTGCAACATGATAAATGTGTATGGAATTTATATCTTCTAAGCAATTTTATAAAATTCTTAAAATGCAGTTTTCAATTGTAAACTTTACTTCTCTAAGGAATGGAAAGGTACACTTTAAGAAGTTATTATGCAGAGCAGTTTGAAGAACTTAAAATATTTAAAAAATGAACTAATATTTCTCACAAAGGCAGTTCAGGAGAAATCTACAGAAATACAAGAGAATAAATGTATAAGATGAAACAATACCTAAATGAAGATTGAAATGCTCTTTGATTACAAATAGTTACTATTCCAGGATGATCAATGATTATTTACAGAGCTTACTTCGTAAAAGTACATTTACTTTTAAGGTCTGAAAGTAAGTCCTGTGCAAGTCTGAAGCCACAAAGATAACTATTAGTTACACTTGGCAGTATAAGGTGGCCATTTGCTCTTTAAGGAGAGGCAGGTTAATAGAAAATTCTACTGAGTATTTTCTGACTGTTTCCCAAAACTTGAATACAATTTATAATACCTCTTGAATACCATTCCACAGAGGGAAAAGGGTAATAAAAATGGTTTTCCTACTTTCTTCTCCAGTGTTTTTGGTTTTTAACAGTTCCTGATGATTGCCATTCTGATTAATTAAGAGAGACTCTCACAGTAGTTTCAATTTGAACTTTATTAATGAGAAAAGATGTTAAATAAATTTTAATGTACTTGCCAGTTATTTGTAGTCTTCTTTTGCAAAGTGCCTATTCATTTCATTTGGTCGTTTTTTTTTCTTTTGAGTCAATTTTTGTTGATTATTTTGCATTATGTTACTTTTTAAAATTTAATATTACATGTTTACGGAATATGATGATTACAGCTATTGTGGGGCTATTGTGGCATTATGTATATAACACATCCTGATTGTTTTCTTCATCCCCTTTCTTACCTTCCTATCTCCTTCCCTCCATCTCTTGAACCCTTTCTCTTTTGCAAAAGATCTATTTCTTTATATCTATTTGTATTTTATTTTGTTCTGTAAGTTAGATTTTGGATTTCTTATATAAGAGAAATCATGCAAATTAAAATTTGTGTGTCTTACTGATTTCACTTAAGATTATGGTCTTAAGGATCAATATTTTTCTAGAAATGATAGGAGATTGTATTATAGCAGAATGTTACTCCATTATATGTAGATCTCATTTTTAAAAAAATGTATCCATCTCTAATGGGCAAGAGGCTGCTTCCAAGCTTTCCGCATTGTGAGTTGTGCTGGCATAAACATGGTGTACATTTGTAATGACAATATGATGTCTTTAGCTTTTCAAGAAGATACCCAGAGAGGGAATGACTGAGTGAAATGGGTTTTCCATTTTTGAATTTTAAAGGAATAATTATATTGATTTCCATAGTTATAACTATGCCTTACATTCACACCAGTAATGTAAATACTTGTAACTATGCCTTACATTCACACTGAGTATGTAAATTTTCTTTTAACCAGAACCGCATCAGCATTTGGTATTATTTTATTCACTGATGATAGATATTCTTTCTGGAATATTTTTTTTAAAAAAAATTCAGAGGAAAAAGTAAGAGCAGCTAAAAAGTACGTAAAGAAATGCTCAACATCATTTGTCATTTGGGAGATGCAGATGAAAACAACACTGAGATTTCCTCTCACTCCATAAAGAATGGCAGCCACTTCAGAATTAGCAAGCAACAAATGTTGGTGAGGCTATGGAGAAAAGGGAACCCTTCTCCACTGCTGGTGGGAATGTAGACTCGTACAACCTCTGTGGAGATCAGTGTAGAGGTTCCTCAAAAAACTAGGATTGAAGGTCCCATTTGACCTGGCCATTGCTCTGCTAGGTATATACACAAAGAAATCAAAAGACTCATATCACAGTGACATATGCGCACCCATGTTTATATCAGTTTGTGATTGCTAAGTCTTGGAAACAATCCACATGTCCATCAACTGGAGACTGGATAAAAAAAGATGTGGTTCTTTTATAGAATGGAGTATTACTCTGCCATTAAAATATATAAGATTGAGTCATTCATACTCAAATGGACGTATCTTGAGGACGTCTTCATAAGCAAAATAAACAGGTCACAGATGTGTAAATATCATATCTTTTCTCTGGTATGAGAAAATGAAGTTGTAAATAAAGTGTAGTATGTATAGGTGATATTGCGAAGTAGAAAATATTTAAAAGGAAAGAGAGTGTAAGGGTAAATAATGAGGGGAAAACGAATGTGTTAATAATAAAGAAAAAAAGATTGTTTATATAGGGGGTGGAGGTTGCAGGATGGGAGGAAAAGGGAAAAATGAGAATCAAGTGTCATTTTCTGGTACAAACTCTCAATGTTGAAAGCGATGATGATGTGTGTTCATAATGTACTAATAAAGATTTTTTAAAAATTTGCAGTCCTCTAATGGCTGTAAGTGTTCAACATTTTAAATTTGTATTTCATCTTTTAAAAATCTCTACTCTTTTTCAACTGTATGTTTTTTATTAAGTCTTTCATACAGCAGTTCTATATTTTTTGAGTTCTTTGTATATCAGGATTTTAGTGCTCTGTCAAAGGAATAGTTGACAAATTTTATTTTCCATTCTGCATATTATCTCTTGAGTCTGTTGGTTTTTTCCTTTGCTATTCAAAATCTTTTAATTTGATAGGATACCCATTTGCTGAATCTTGATGTTATTTCTTATGCAATTGAGGTTCTGATCAGAAAATTTTTGCCTTCTGCTATGTATTCGTGTTTTATCTACTTTATCTTTGAGCAGATTAAGTGTTCAGTGTGCTATCTGCTTAATCTACCATTAGTTCATTGAGCACCTTAATGATTTTTTTTTTAAAAAATGTTTCTCTGTTATCACTTCAAGTAATCTGGTTGTGTAGCTTTTTATGTATTGCATTTCAGTGCTCCATGGTCATGTTTGTTGAAGTGCTGTTTCTCTGCTTATAATGGAAAGGAATTCAATAGCCATAGCATAGATTTAACTAAATATATAACAATTATTAAATATAATAGTTTTAGTAGAAAGATAGAGGTGGTGGGATGCAGGAGAATTAAGTAATGAAAACTTGAAAAATAAGCAATGGCAAGAAGGAGGCGAGAAAAGTGAGATAAAGTGTCCCAGTAGGAAGTAATCCAAATTTATACAAGTAGAGCAAAGTGACTGAAAACAAACAAAAAAGAAGAGAGAACAAGATAAGAAAAAAAGAAAAAGAGAAAAAAAGTCAAAAGAAAAAGGCAAAAATAACCCCAAACTCCAAAGAATCAATAGAAAAAAAATGAGTCTAGAAAATCGCTCTGTTTTTGAATGACCATTCTTTCCATGCTTTGCCATCTTGGAACCCAGAAGAAATTGGAAAGGGAAAGCAAATCACTGATAACACTTACTCTGTACTGGTCTTTGTGTGAGTGCTGGCTCCTACCCTGCCTTCTCTGTTGGGTGCTGGTAATCAGTGATGTCTGCTCTAAAGTTGGAACCTCTCCTATTCTCCGTCTGCCTTTGTGTACCCCAAGTCACAGTCTCTTTGTCTTGTGTTTTGATCTGTGGATTTGTGTGGTGACCTCCAGCTCCAGAGACTCCTCTAAGGCCCACACCATCACAACCATTCAAATTGATCCATATCGTTACTTACATTCTAAATGAGGAAACCAAACAGACCACTGAGTTAGACAGTGAAAGGAAATATATTTCACTTAATATTATCACCTTGAGACTCAGCCATCTCTGTAAGTTACATGTGGCTGGCCTGGTTTCTTGCCATGGAGAGTGGTACTATCATCTTCCTTGCCAAGCTAAAACTTCTCAGCATGTTTATATCCAGCCAGTTTGCTCTCCACAATTCTTTCATGAACACCTCCCACCAAATCACTGTGGCTGGGTGACACCAGAAGTCCTGGAGTGTAGTTCCTCTGTAGTTCATCTCTAGCTCAGAGTCAAATAATTAACTCTGAGGAGACTCACCCCTGATTAACTTACTCAAATGTGGTAGGCACTGCGCTGGGCTTCCTCCCCAATTCCCTCCTGCCTGTGGATGATGTCACTTTCAGAGTAAAACACCGTGCTGGTTTTGCAGGTTAGAGCAGCCATAGTGCTTCTTTTAGCACTGATGCCCAGGTCGGCTCTTTCTCTAGAGCTGCCACCTCTCCCTGGCTTAATGGAAATTTAAGCCAGGGATCCCTTCCCTGTGGCCCACGTGAGCTCTCCAGACTCTCCTGCTTTCTCTGTGCTGTGCACTCCACAGACTAGAGGGTAAGACTGGAAACTCCAGAGAAGCGGTGGAGAGCACAGCACAGTGCAGAGAAAGCAGTAGTTTCCCCCACCATCCAGTTCCCTGAGACTCAACTTCCTTCCTTCTCTTTACCAAATTATCATGTGTTCAAGGTGTTTGAGTCCAGATCCTGAAGAATCTTCACTTCACTCCTGTTCTCTACTTGACCTTCTTTTTTTCAAATATCTGTCTCTTAAGCACTTCTCAGTTGTCTTCAGCCTTTAGAGGTAATGTTTTGGAATTATGTATGTACTCCAGACATTTCTTCTGTATTAGAAGAGAGAGCAACCCATTTTGAAGGTTGATTATTATTCTGTTATTATTTCCTTTGCTGTGAATGTTTTTTTTAAATTTGAATCTTTATTGGTACATTATATATATACACTATTATATATACATAACATTGATAATTTATACCAGTATATGACATGACTTATCTCTCATTTGTTCTCCCATTTCCCTACCAACCCTACATTCCTGGCCCCCTATAAACATAAGCTTTAAAATTTGATGAAGTGCCATTGGTTAATTCTAAGTGGTTTTTTTTTGTTTTTTTGTTTTTTTTTCTGTGTTATGGAGTCCTGTTTTGGAAACTCTTTCCTTTGCTTGTGGCTTTAGATATGTACCTTGTGTTATCTTCTATCACTTTCAAATTGTATGTTTTTCTTTCTAGATTTCCAATACTTTTTGCCTAGACATGATTGATATTGATAAACTATCCATATTATCAAAAGTAATCCTTGTATTTAATACAATCTGTCTTAAAATACCAGCAACATTCAAACAAATATAAAATTAACTCTCAAACTTAAGCAGAACCAGAAGAGACTCTCAATAGCCACAGTCAAACCCCTTTATTGGGAAAAATATACAAACACACATGCACACATGTGCATAGACACATATGTACATAAAAAGCAGCAGGTGTCAACAGACAGGATATCAGGCTGTGCTGTAAAACAATACTAACAAAAACAACATAGGAGAGGTATGGAAATAGACATGTTAAGCAATAGAATAGAACATTAGACACAGAAACAGCTCCATGAGAATTTTGACAATGCTCAAACGTGTACCTTGGAGAAAACTAGCCTTCCTAACAAATGATCCTGAGAAAATTAGTCACATGCCAATGATTGAAACTAGTCCATCAGCCTACACTGAAATCAGATCAAGATAAATCAAGAAGATATTTATTACTCTATGACTGTTATTCTTGCAATTCTGTTAAGATTGACACAGTCTAAAAATACTTCTTCAGCATCTAATATTCATTTATATGTTCTTTCACAGTGTGGAATTGCTACTGAATTCCAGAGAACACTGTTGTCAATATGTTGTAGAGGACAAGGAAGTGACAATCTCTCATTTAGCTTTGTACTAAGCTAAAGCAGGTAAAATATAAAGTAAATTTTCTGTAACTAAGAAAAGGGTCAGCTGAAACAGAAAGTGGACTTATACTACTGTTAAGTAAAATCATCTGAGAAAAAAACATTTTTCTTAAATGAAGACGAATTAAACATTTGACACAGGGAAGAAATTACACCTGGGTCGAAGGTGAGGCATACACTTATAGCTCAAATTAGGAAAGAATGTAGCTTTTTAACTAACTGGACGAACAACAGTGTGACAAGGATTCGATGAGAAGGAGAATGACATACTGTATGTGTGATTACAGCATCAGGAATGAGAGCCCTCCTCATTGGGTCCCCCTCCCTGCCACATACACAGGCTGAGTGTTGAGAAAGTTTTCAAGGAGCTAAGAGGAATAAGGCAAAGTTATGGCTTTTGGGGGATTATGGCGGATGTTTTTATTATTATATAAAGAATTAATTGGAGCTAGAAAAGAACTAGATCAAGAAAAAATGACTTGTAATAAATGAAAGAAAAAAAAAACACCAATGGCAGGATTCATATATTAGGCATTAAAATAGAAAAGTGTAGCACCCAAAGAGTGGCTGGAGTGTCTGGCATGAAAGTTATTGTAGTTGTTTATTTTATTTAGACAGGTGAGGAATACAGGTTTTCAGCTTTGAGAACAAAGATGAATCACTTTTACCCATAAAATTCATTCTTTTCCCCCTTTTGGCCAGGCAGAGTAGAGACATCCAGAGACCTTTGTATATATAAATATGGAGATCAGAAATGATACTTCCTTAGGAATCACCAGACAAAAGATGATATGTCCATCTGTGAAAAATAATTAGAGGATCCATGTAGAAAATAAATAAGAGGAGCAAAGAAAGATCAAACTGGTCCACTAGACAGTTCAAAGCATTGAAATGTGGAGTAAGAAATAGGAACTCAGCTGAAGGAACAGTGGGAAATGAGAGGAAAAAGGAAAACTTGAAACAGTCTTGAAATACAAGAAATAGCAACTTCAACAAGCTCGAAGTAATGAGTAATCGGACTGTTGTTGGGGAGTAAATGCTTGGAAGTTAGGAAGTGTTGTTCACAACAGTGGCAAGAGCTGTTTCCAAGACATGGTGACAGAGAAGTGCTGCCATTTAGAGTTAATAGTCACAAAAAAGGAAAAAGCTGACTATCAGCATTGACCAGCAAATTTCTGTGAGATGGAGGAAGGAAACATTTATTCCAAAGGAAAAGTTCTGTGTAGCCTTCTTTTCAACTAGCATATTTTAAAATTTTTATCAGGTATTCTTCCCTATAGGCAGTAGATGATGCATTCAAGTTGTTATCCATTATCTGCCTAATCATACAGCTGATTAAGAAAAGAAATTGAAACCATCAAGGGAAATTCCTTTTTCTGAGGTCCCAGAAGCTCAGCATCCCTCAGTAATATGCTGCGTTTAGTTGTGATGACATCATCCAGAAAGATGAGAGAAAATCAGGGAAGTTCTGAGAAGGAAATGTGTCCTTCATTATCAAGAGTACAGCATGTGTGCTTTTACTGATTTAAGTTAAAAGGTAGATTTTCATTATATAATAATAAGCCGGAAAACAACATATGAAACATGTCGGCTGTTCCATTACAAATAAGTTTAGAGTTACTGTACATAATGAAATGTAAATTAGTAGTAAGACCTATAATTGTGTTCAAAGATAGTTTTAAAAATCTCTGAATGCAGGGCTGGGGATTTAGTTCAAGTTATACCACGACTGTCTGGGAAGCACAAGGACATGACTGGGGTCAATCCCTGGTACTACAAAAAAAGAAAACAAAATCTATGAATCCTGTATCAAGAAATCTCTTGGTATGGGGAACTCTTATCTAGGATTCAATCTCTATGATTTTACATTAACATCGTGCATAGTAATAACAACTGATTTTGAAATATTTGTGAATAAAACTTCAGAGATGACATACAAAATGGATGATTTATCAGTCCTGTCATTTTATTGTGATGATGAATGAATCAACCATTCAGCTAGTATCTGCCAATATAATTAAAAATTGACACATACATGATGAGTTAATGAAAACCTAAAGGAGAGACAGCCATATTTGACCTACCGAGTGATGACAACAGAAATAAACATTATCTACAGTTGTATCAATCTTCAGTTTCAATAGCATTAAGCTCTGATTTTGTCCTTTGAAGAAAATATTTAGTCCCTTCCTCTTTGTTCCAATATTTATATTAGACACTGGAGACATAAATGTGTGTAAGACAAGGACTTTAACCTCAAGAAGAACATATGTGTGAATCCACATTAACATACAGACACTTTAAATATGATTCATTATTCAAATCATACCACAAAATGTAAGAACTTCTGTTTTAAAATCTGAATGAATTAAATAAAATGACGTTCAAAGTAAAAGTAAGGAAAACAACTTTTATTTTTTTTTTCTCTCTAGAAAACAACTTGTAATAAAGAATAAACAGCTGTACTTGCATGGCTGTTAGATATCTGGGGTGACAGAGTTGAAATCTATAAGCTCATTTTGATCTTCTCAAAGTTGTTTTCATGTATTTGGAAGCCAGAGTCAGCCACTGGTATTACTAGTTCTTTAGTGGCATTTTGAAATTGTAGTAGGTATTTTTGAGGAAGTTGTTTTTTAAACAGCATCTTCAGTCTTAAATCTTTGTGAATTTTGCACAAAACACTACTCCTAGAACACCACCATTTTTAGGTTAGGTGAATCATCAATTTTGATTAAATATCACTTATAATATACCATAAACATAACACATTCCATTAAGGCATCAAATAACTCTTAATTTAAAGATATGTTAATGTTAAAGATATGTTAAAGTGTTATTAGCTTTTCTGTTACTGACCCCCGCAATTTAAAGGAAGAGAGATTCAATTCAGTTTATGGTTTCAGGGAATTCTATCCAGATGGGCTGATTCCAGGGCTGATGAAACATTACAGATGGGCATAGCAGTGCAGAGATGTTTAGTACTTGACACCCAGGAAGCAGGGCAGGGAAGTCGTGCCAGGAACAAAGGAGTCAAGGACCATACATGCATAGCACCCCATAGCCCACCCAGATTTACTTCGAAGTGTGCCCAGCCAATAGGAAAATACTCTTAATCTAGTCAAGTTGAAATATGATTATTAGTGCTCTCAATCCACTCCTTGCTAATTGGATACCCAAACACACTTTTCTAAGCCATGTTTATTCTCCAAATGAACATAATAACAATAAATAATTCTCCCTAAAATGTTACAGTTATCTTACATACAATCAAGAACACAATAATTCCCTTCCCAAGACTTATCAGTTCCAGTTCTTTCAAATTTTCAAGGCCAAGTTCTTTCTGAGGTTTGAAACAGACTCTTCCTAGCTGTAGCTTCTGTTAAAAAAAAAAAAAAAAGAACAGAAGCAGCAGCAACAAGAACAAGTTTAAGTAATCCTGAGATATAATGAAACTGGGTAAACAGCCCTCATTTCAAAAGAGATAAATAGAGGTCTAGAAATAAATAAAAATAAAACAAGACCAAAACTCCACAGAGCAAATGTGTAGTCATATACCTCAGTGTCAGAAATCTGCATCAGATAATAGTGAGAAGTGAGTTCTGGAGGACTTGGCAGCACTACCAGATGCCTGTCTGTTCATAGCCCATGTCCTCTCTCTTGGGCTGGCTCCACTATTAGCTTACAGCTTTCTTTAGAATATGTTACATGTTCCTCATATTTTAAAATTCCTGGAGTCTATTCAACACTTGTAGCTCCATTCCCACAGTTTCATGTACTGCCATGTTAGTAGAGTCAGGCATTCCATTGAAGTTGTTATGGAAGCCTCCATATCCCTACAATTCTGGTATTCTTCATGCCAGTGAAATAACATTATGTGGAACACATGGAGATCTACTGTCAGAGTGGAAACAATGTTCAAGGCCCTTTGGATTGTGGAAGTTGTGACCTTTCAGTGCCTGTAGGAATGAGCACAGTGAAATGCAACCTGGGAAACCATTTCTCTATCAAGCTGTTTTCAAACAGATGTCCTTGTGCCTTATTTTTATATGAAAGGTTTATACTTTTGCATTCTTGAGCCTGTGATGAATGTAGTCTTGTAGATTTCTAATATACCTTCAAAATATCTTTCTTCTTGTGCTTGTGCTAAGTACTTAGTCTCATTGTAGTAAGTCTAATATCTTCAGCAGCCACACCTTCTTTGGCTATGTTTATATGTAATTTCTTTTAAATCAAAGTTTAGGATTTTAATTTTTCTGCTCATCCTTTTGTACCTGTCATTATAAATCTGATAAAGGTGCCAGCAGTATTCATGCTATACTTTGATTGTTGAGCTCTTTTGAAATTTCTTCCACAAAGGGAATTTAGTTCCTGATCCTTAATCTGAGTCATTTACAAAATATTGGGAAATGAGAAAAATGTAAATAAGCTTATTTATTTGTCTATATGTTTGTTTTGCCAAAGTGTAGCACTTGTGATCTCTAGTTTAGTTGACAGTGAAGGTTTTGCTCCCAAATAAAACCACCTGAGCCTTGTTACCCAAAGAAACTTCATTTACTATCTACAGTCTGATCAGCATTTTCATCTTCTGAGATCTAACAAGACCCATCAGGTTTTTTTATAATATCCCAGAGCTCCTGAATTGCCAAGCCTTTCCAAATCAATTTGGCAATTCATTGTGAAGGGTTGTCAACCACATGTTCAAATACAGTTCCAGCAATGACTTTACTTGTCTGATGCTAATTTTCTATATTAGTCATGTTTACCATCATGTAGATACTATACTTGAATCTTACAAGGAGATGTTATATTAGGCTCAGGCAACTCAGTTCATGCTCAGCTCTCTACAAAGCAGAAGCACGATGGTAGTGGTGTATGGCAGAGTGAAGCTGCTTAGTTTGTATTGGCAGAGCTGGGGAAGAATGCAAGAAAGAAAATGACCATGTGCCCAAAAGTACCCCCTCAATCCACACAGAGGCCTTTATGATTCACACTGGAAGGTATGCTTTCTTACTCCCTGGGATTTACAAGTCCAATGAAGTTGACAGGTCATGATTAACGGCTACTAATCTTTCATGATTTGTCTTTAGTAGTGTGAAAAGTGTTGTTGTAATTAATGTCATCACAGTCGCTGAAGTACGGAGAAAAAAAAATTATCTTTCTTTATAAATGTTGTTAAGCTGAGGAAAACATATATATAATTCATGATGAGGCAGTTCAATTAACTTTTAGCACATTTTATGTTTTGGTGTAAACATAAATTTATGCCATTTGTTTCACTTGCTGGATTCAATTCATGGATGACAGTACTTGTCATTTGAGTAAGCCACAGTATGTTTGGGATTTTGTATCATGAGTTGATTCTGTATGATTATGCTCTATGTGTGAGTGTGTGTGGGTGTATGATGGATGTGTGTGTATACTTACAAGGATATTACTTATAAGGAGAAATCATAATATAGTCGTAAGTATCCCTTAAAATGTTAATTCTTCTTACAGTTCTGATTCTCTTAAACATTTCTCAACTATTTTATAAAGTAATCACCTAGTATTGATTAAGATCTTGCAGTGGTAGTATAGGGAAAAGGTTTTCATTAAAAGCTAGAATTTATTTTCTGTTTTGTTTTTTTTCCACACTAGAGATGGAACTCAGTTTACTTGCACTGAGCTAGATACTCAGCTTTTAAAAAATATATTTAACATTTTTTAAAAATATTAAGACAGGGCCGGGGAGTTAGCTCAGTGGTTCCGGCGCCTGTCTTGCAAGTGCAAGGGCCCGGGTTCGATTCCCTGGTAACCACATAACAATGCTGGGTGTGGAGATCCACACCCAGCAGCAACCAGTACCACATACCACAGTGCCGGGTGTGGTGGCTCACGCCTGTAATCTCAGCACTCGGGAGGCAGAGGCAGGAGGATTGTGATGTGAGTTTGAGGCTGAGCTCAGGGACAGCCTGAACCACAAAGCGAGACCCTGTCTCAAAAAACCTAAAAAAAAAAAAAAATTAAGACAATATCTACATAAGTCACAAAGAATTGCTTTTGAAATTTCATATTTAAATAAAAGATTGAAAGGAGTTAGTGTCCTAGGTTATATGTAGATTCTTCTGTCAAGCTGCTTTCTCTATGTTTGTTGAAGGCCACAATATTACAAGTTCTCAAAAGTGCCTGTTTATTAAAAATACCTTGAAACAGGACATGGTGGCTTATATCTGTAATCCCAGAATCCAGGAGGAAGAGGCAGGGGGATCATGAAGAGTTTGGAGCTAGCCTGGGCTACATAGTGAGTTCAGGGTCAGCCTGAACTACATGTGAGACAATAAATTCTTGTTGATGAATATTATCACATTACATTAATGGATTATTGTTGTGTTGTAGATTTATTTTATTAGAGTTATCTCTGTCATAAGAAAAATAAACCACAGAACACTGTAGAAGCAGAGAGGCAGATGACATAAATCTCACTGGGTTTTTTTTTTTTTTTTTTCAGAGGTGCCCTGCCCTCTCCAGCATCTTCTTCTGGTGCCTGATCTGGGCTGTAACCTACACTATGGCACAGAACTCATGCACTGATGGTTGCTCTAAAATATTGCAAGGTCTGTTTCCTGGAGTTGAGTCCACAATGTTATTCACTAACCTGTTAGCATTCAATACTGAGTATTATATATGTTTTAGACAAGAGACATTCAGGAAGAGAAAGATCTTTGAGAAATCCTTAGATAGCCCATTTTCTCTATGAACAGTGCTAATTGAATACCTAACCCTCTGAATATATTTATCAGATGTTGTGACTATCTTGAGACTTATTGCTATATGTACTACCTGGATTTCTATGTCCAGACTCTTGAATTGATTAAGACAAAGACTGAATTAGGAAACATTACATCTAGTTAAACTACATAGCAGAAAAACAAAGCAAAATGTTCTCTTTTTTAATTCTATGCAGATATTTCAAGTCTCATTTAATCATTTAGTATTGGAAATGGTGCAATAAATACAGCCTAGAATGTTTTATTTGTTCTTCTCTCCCTGACCTCATATTGATTTCCTTTCGCACTACATACTTATTAGTTCATCTTCCCTAAAGGCTGAGGTAGATCAATTTATTTGTCTGGCAGAATACATAAGGAGGATTTTCTTGGGCATGTATGTACTCAACTCACTGTTGCATGTTTTCAACTAGTAATCTTGATATCTTTGGAGAAATGTTATTCCTATCCTATTTAGTATTATTGGAGATTTCATATGAAACATTTTTTATTACCAAATATGCTTAATAAATTTATAGACTTTAGTAGAAGCCAGGAATTTTTAATATTTCATAGTATTATTCAAATATAACTCAGAAATTATACCAACAATTATCACTGTAAAAATGTAAAATAATTAAATTTGAGTAAATATTTAAACAATTAAAGAGTGTGCTCCTGGATAGTTAATGTGCTTGTATTATATATTGAATAACTTAGAATCCAAAAGATAATTAGACCAAAGAATCTGTTAAGTCATTATGCTTTTTAAGTAATAGATTACTTTAATAGATTTCAACATCTGTAAAAGTCATAATGCCTGGAGAAGATTTCTGCTTATTATAAAAGGAACGTAGCATAAAATTCACGCAAGACCCTATTAATCTTCTAGCTCTATTCTGTACTTGGTATAATTTAAATGACTGGAAAACTTTTATATTTCATTAGTGAACACAGGATTTCTTGTTAACTTTACAGATTAATTTAATAATGAAATTAAACTGTATTTCCTGGACGTCAGGGGATGTTATGGGTATAAAACAAACAAATAAATGTGGCTCATAGGTTGATCAGAACTCAGAAGATGTGTTTCTTGCACCCTACAGCAAGCATTTTGCAAATGTTCCAAAGTGCCTGGTGCCCGTGGCAGTAAATGTACAAAACCATCAGCTGGTAAATGACTTCGGAAATTAGTTGGAGGTTAATTCTCTGCCTCATTGGCCTCTCAAAGTGGACAAACTGTAATTGATTTTGATAGTGCTCCTAAAGAACTTTTTTCTTTTAAATAATGGAGGGGTACTTGAGGATACATTCAGTGGATATAGGAGTAATTGAGTGGGCATCAATGAAATGTCATTAAGCATTGATATTTCTATATTTTTTTGTTTAAAAAAACTATTAGTTTTAAATTGTCAAATGGCTTCTTTTCCTATTTAGCATTTTCATTTAACTTAAATGCCTTGCA
This sequence comes from Petromus typicus, assembly GCA_004026965.1. NCBI lineage: Eukaryota > Metazoa > Chordata > Mammalia > Rodentia > Petromuridae > Petromus > Petromus typicus. The sequence goes on along the minus strand of PVIR01005583.1, from coordinate 3,993 downwards.
GTAGCACTAATATCCAATCTCTACATGTATAGAAAGAAACAGGTACAATCATTTGTATCTACTTATGCAAATGACTGCATGGAACAGAGTACACTGAGATCTGGGAGAGTCAGGCCCGCAAATGCACCTCGAGTAAGTGGGGCAAGCTTGGAGGAGATATGTTCTTGAACTGAGATTTTGCTTCTGTTTATATGTGTAGGTCTTTAGTCCACTTTGATTTGATTTTAGTAGAAAGTAAGAGATACAGACTTAACTTCATTCTTCATTCTTGTGCATTACCAGTTTCCCCAGCACTGCTGATTAAAGAGACCAACTTCCTTTTAATTCTCTCCAGCATGAATCTGATGAGGGAATGTTTGCATGGTGTGGAAAATTACTGGGACCAGAGAACTCAACTATTTAAGATTATTTCTCCAATCATCAATTTTCTTATTGTTAACAGTAGATGTCAAATACCTTTTACAATTAGCTCACGCTTAAGTGTGCAACTCACTATATACAACTTGACTTATCTCCTCAGGTTGTCACAACAAAATACTAAAGAAAATGGCTGAAGTGATGGGAGTGTAGTTTTTCATAGTTCCGGAGTCGAGAATCTGAGATCAGGGTGCTGGTTGACCCCGCTTCTGGAGAGCACTCCCTTCTCAGCTTGTGAGAAGCTACTACCATCTGTCAGCGTGTCCTCTTCATGTGGCAGAGTGGACATCACCTGTTTCTCTTTCTGAAAGTGCACCAGTCCATTGGAATAGTAACATTATTCACCTTAATTACTTTCTAAAAGTTCTATAGCCAAAGTTAGTCACATATAGTTTCATTATATGCATGTATATGTACCTGTACTTATGCTGGTGCTTGTGCATCTGCGTGCTTGTGTGCGTGCGTGCATGTATGTGTGTATGTATGTGTATACGTGTATGTATGTGTAAGGAGGGGCACAATGCATTCCTTAGCAAAGATACTTTTAGTATTTCAAACATAAGTTTAAAAATACTCATAAGAGGATGAAGGTTTAGCTCAGTAGCACTGCATCTGCCTGGCAAACTCAAAGTCCTGAGTTCCATCCCTGGTACCAGAAATAAAAAGTACTCACAAGTACAGTATAGCTCATGTTCTGTTAGTTAAAGAAAACTGTATGATATATTTTGTGTCTTCTTTCTGAAGTTTTCACCAGTTGAGTTGGCCAGATTAAATTCCATGTCCTCTGTCTCTGAGTTTACTTGTGAGGAAACAAAGCTGACTTTTTCCGCTTTTATGCATTCAACTATTAGAACTGTTTGACATCGGTAAACACCGGTCTTTACCACTGGATAGAGCCGCTCTCAGGACCATTTGGCTTTACAGCTGGAGTGTAATTGCTCTTCAGTTTTAGGGCTTTACTAAGAGCCTATTATCGCTCTGCCCAAGCTATTTGAGGGCTGGCTGTTTAAGTAATGAAATTTGCTCAAAATAGGCCTTTACTGACAATTTTCCTCTTTCAGATTGTTTTCTTCCTTGGTGGATGAATGCTGTCAGAATCCTTTGTCAGACTTTCAGAGATGCTATGAAGCATTTAGTACAGCTTCCTTCTTCCCTGGATGACTCCTTACTATTCATATTATGAGGAAGGTGTTGCACAGATGAAATATGGCCTATATTTGTAAAATAATGAACTAAGTATATATTCTACATAAAATTGGTAACTAAAATACTGAAATGTGTGGATGCTTTTAACAGCTGTTTAGTTTTGGCAGATGACAGCCTAAGTAAGTTGTAGATAAAGCAGTAGAAACTATTTGATTTAACATGAGCCAGAAAAAAGCAAGAGTATGTGTATGTGTGCTTGAGAGAGAACAGAAAAATATTTATAAAGACAGTAACCTAAATTATCCAAATAAGTGAAAGATGCTGTCAAATTTAAGAATATACACAGATTCAAGTGTAAAATATAAAATGACAACCACACCTAGACATGTTATAGCCATACTGCTGATGAACAAAAATGAATGTAAAATCAGTAAGAGAAAGCAATTTCCTTTGGGGAAAACCAGTAAGTCTAAGATCTAACTGCTCAACAAAAACAAAGAAAGCCAGAATGTAGTGGAATGCTAGGAATTGTTCAAAGAAATTAATTCAGATTCTAAGTGGAACAAATAAGTTCTCCCTAACTAAAGCAAGAATGGTATCAACTAACCAGAAAGTGGGAGAATTCACTGTAACTATGCAATTACACCTATGGATACCTTAGAGAGCCCTTCAGATATATTAAATATAACCCACAGAACCACAAAAGGAACGGGAAATTTAAAAAAAGGAAAAGAACAAAAACAAAGAGGAACTATAAATAAGAAATGATATTATGTTGACAAAACAATACTAGTAATGTATTGTAAGTTTTATTGATTAAAATAATCAAAATTTATATTTTTAAATAAATGAAAAATGTTGTATATTTTGAAATTCAGTGTTTTTAAAACACTCTATTTTCTGCAGATTTATACACAGATTCAACACAATTCCTAGTATTTTTTTTTCAAAATTTCCCAGGAGTTATTTGGTAGAAAATTTGCTAGTTAATCCAAAGACAACCTTGAATAGAAAGATCAAAGTGGAAATTTGTGTCTTTACAACCCTGGGTTTGAAAGTCTACCACAGAGCTATAGAAAATAATATTGGCCACATAGGTACAAGCTCAGATGAACAGACAGATCTGACTCTAAAATCTAGACAACACTCCACACAGAAGCTACTATTTTATTTGTGAGAGAGGTGACCCAATATTGCAGTGGGGTAAAGGTGGTCTTTTCAGAAAATGGTACAAGTGCAGTTAGTTAAGCATAAGGAGAGCCTTTTTCTATCTCACTTTATAGAGAATAATATATTTAAGAAGAATTCTAGTCTTAATGTCATTCATAACACTACTTTGTTACCGAAAATGTTTTCTTTTTTCTCCATTGCAAGGCAAATTGAATGTAGGATCATTACACTGCATTAACCCTTCCCCCATATTTTTAAGTTTTTATCTTAACATAGGCTCTTACTCAATTTCTGAGTTTCCCAGGCTGAGTTCAAACTTGTCATCCTCCTGGCTTAGTCTCTTAGAGGGCTGAGATTGCAGAAATACACCACTGTACCTGGGTTGCAAAGAGTTTCTTAAATCTGACACAAAATTAATACTAGAGAAAGATTAGTAGACTAGATTACATCAAAACTAACATTTTTATTTATCAAAAGCCACTATCAAAAGATGGAACATGAATGTGATAGAATGTGAAGAGATATTTAAAGTATATACATTTGCTAAAGTACAGGTGATGAGAAAATATAGAGTATTTACTTATTAAGAAAAGGAGAAAATTCAGTATGAACTTTGACAAGGTATTTAACAAGGATAACACTTGAAGAATGTTCATGCCAAGATATGTTTTAAAAATATCTCAAACCCATTAGTAATTGACTAAATATAAATTGAACCCACAGTTTCATATCTCCAAGAATTCTACTAAGTGTTTTGATTAAAAATGACAAAATAGGTATTTTGTGTTGGGTTTTAGAAAAGGTCAAGATCATAGAGTAAGTGGGACTTTGTTGTGCCTGGTGAAAGGAATTCTGCCCCCTGCTGATCAGAAGCTGTTTATAGGACAGTCTGTGGTGTGGGTCCTGGAGCCCAGCAGTTCTCCCTCAGGGGTACAGGTGACAGAACTGTACGTGTAGGTGAACCAACAAAACATGTGCACAAGTGTCAGGAGCAAGGCATTAATCAGAGCCTCTGAAGGAAAGTAATCCAATGTACATCGAGAGAAATATGGATAAACATATGTGTTCATGCAGCAGTAGTGAGAAAGAGTGACCAGGACACACAGAGCAACATTAGACAAATAATTTGACTGTGAGGAGTTAGATACAGTGCCATTCATACTGTGTGATTCAGTTTGTATAAAGTTTAATAATGGGGGCTCTTCCTAGGGCAAAACATGTAGGAACTGATAATATTCTTTTTTAAAATCAAGTGTAGTT